>VUQK01040505.1:10548-31858 GCA_015106715.1 Bujurquina vittata
GCAGGGACCCGAGAGAATGAGACCCAGGTGGTTGTGTGTGGGGGGGGGGGGGCTGTTTGAGACTCAGACTTTGTCAAAGTCAGCTTTAAGTAATCTCAAATGGTAAATGGACTAGTTTTTATATAGTGCTTTTCTACTCTCTCTGAGCACTCAAAGCACTTGTGCAACACATTTTACATTCACCCATTCATACAAGCACTTCCATTAGTAACTAAGCTTAGTGCTTTTATTGTCTAACATTCACACACTTTCATACTCCAACGCTTGCGTCGTAGAGCAAGTATCTTAGTAGTATCAAGTAGGTTCAGTATCTTTCCCAAGGATACTTTGGCACACGTCCCGGAGCAGCCAGGAATCGAACCACCAACCTTCCGATCAGTAGGTGACCAGCTCTACGTCCTGAGCTACAACCAAAAGCTACAGCCACCCAATCAGCGACAGATTTATTGAAGGCGACCGTTCAGATTTCAGCACGCAATCATCTTCCTCTTTCTCTCTCTCTCGTCTCCAACCCAGTAAGGGGCGAACGGGCCGAGCGAGCAGCATCAGCTCCGTGGGCTCCGAGCCATCACCTGCTCTTTCTGTGCTCTCACTGGATGCTCTGGTTGCCCCGGAAACACCCATCCAGTTTGACATCATTTCCCCCGTCAGCGAGGAGAACTCAGGACAGAGCAAGACGGCGCCGCAGTCCGGCAGGTACGCGTCTGTCAACAAACTTATTTAACTTTGCAGCACGTGTTTCGTAAACTTGCTGGCAGCATGGCGTGGAGACGCCGCCTGGCTCTGCTCAGATATCACGCTTCTCTGCCACATGTGCTGCACACTAAGGTGCCCCACCCACATGTGGTGTTTACAGACTCTGTGTTTGCAACAACTAAACAAAAAAGCAACTAATGATGTGAAACACAGATCTGTCATCTGAAGTGATGGAAATATGACTGTGTGTTTATGTGTGTCTCTTCAGAAGAAGTAATCCATTTGGGGAATCAGGAGACAGCACAGCAGAGGACAGTGAAGGTACTCATGTCTGGACACTATGTTACTGCTAATATTACTAATATTATATATTAATTTATTGGGTTATTCCTGAACACACGCACAGATGAATAACAACACATGCAGAGGTCTGATGTGTCGTTCATGTGTATGTAGCATTAGGCTAATTTGCAGCCTCATTCCTATAATAGGCATTAACAGATGTTCCTGTTTAAAGTGAATATTGTGCAGTAGTGAGGAAGAATAATACCCAAAACAAACTCATAAAATTGAGTACCTGAAGTATCCACAACTGGAAACTGGAAACTGTTATTATCTGGGTTCTGAGGAATCTCGCACTGGGGTAACAGAAGAAATGTGATTGTGAATTCTTTCTTTGTGTGGCTTAAAACATTTTTACGCAGGCGAATAAGTTACAATTATTTGTTTTGGTTTTTCATTCCTGTTTTCTGGATTTCATCCTGCCTCATTTTTGCTCTCTGGCGTTTTGCAGACTCAATCCTCCACCAGCTCTTCATCGTTCGCTTCCTGGGCTCCATGGAGGTGAAAACTGCTGAATCGGTGGATGTCATCTCTGAGACCATGAGGCAGATCCTGGCTGCCAGAGCCATCCACAACATCTTCAGGATGACCGAGTCCCACCTGCTGGTCACCTGCGACTGTCTCAAGTATGAACTGCAGCGACTGTGTGTTTGAGTGTCGGACGTAGTCGACGTTTGTTGTGTGATTAACTCATGGAGGGATCACTTGACTTAGTTGGTCAGGCATACACAGACGTGCTTTTGCAAAGCAAGCCCAGGACCACAGCAGCCACGGGAAAACAATGGTGGGTTCAAATGAATTGCAATTATCCTTTAATATTAAAGTATATCTCTTATTTTTCAGGCTCATTGATCCTCAGACACAGGTCACGCGTCTCAGGGTAAGGTGACCCCAGTTTCTCCTTGTTTGTAAGAGCTGAAGTGTCAGGCCTGTCTTTGCTCACTGGCGCCCCCTGTGTCCCGCTGCAGTTCCCGCTCTCCACTGTGGCGCAGTGTTCGACCCATCAGGACAACAGGAGGCTGTTTGGTTTCGTGCTGCAGTCGGCGAGCGGGCGCGGCGACAGCCGAGCTGTCTGCTACATCTTTGAATCCAACAACGATGGAGAGAAGGTTGTGTGTCTGTTTGTGTGTTTGGCTTGCTGGGTAACGCTTCTTTCTGTCTGATTGTTTATGCTCTTTATGTGTTTCAGATCTGTGACAGCATTGGTCTGGCCAAGCAGATCGCGTTGCACTCAGAGATGGTGAGACTTCTCAGTCATCCTGCAGTTAGCACAGAGTCACGTAGGAATCGCTGCTCGTTTACGTGTGGTTCTCATTTGTCGTGCAGGACCGTAAAGCGGTGGAAAAGAAGAAGGAGGAGGATAAGGCCAAAGAGAAACAGCAGGAGGAACTGAGCAAGCAAAGACAGATCGAGAAGGTAACCTTTGACCTTTCAACCCAAACCTCACGCTGAATGTGCAGAGTACGCAGAGCAGTGGGATGTGTGTGTGTTTAGTGGGAACGCCTGCAGCAAACACTGTGCACAGTTTGTGTAGCACCAGTAGAACAGCGATGAGCTGACATCAGTGTGAAGAATTATGGGCCGTCACAGCCTGCAGAAAATATTGGCGGGACAGTAGTTGTAGTAGTAGTAGTAGTAGTAGTATGCTGTAGTAGTAGTAGTAGTAGTAGTAGTAATAGTATGCTGTAGTACCGTGGTGCATTGCTTTGCAGTGTAAACATTATGAACCATAAAAACCTTTCATTTTTCCTCTGTAGAAGCGTATCCCAGTGTTTCTGTAACATTATTGTTGTGGTCAGTGAAGAACATTGATTAAGCTAACATTTACACACTGCAGTACACTGTGTAGGTTGCTAAGAAACACTCTGTGGTACTGCAAAACAGCAGCTGATGTGACTTCCTGTGTGCTACAAGTTTGAAAGGACTGTTCTGACCTCCCTTTAAGAACGCTGAGACGGGTCCACGTTTGCACCCCCCCGTCATCACAGCCTTAATCCACTCAACCACGTGTGTAAAAGTCTTGAGCCACCCCTCAATTCCAAGGAGCAGGTTTATGTAATATAATAATAGTTCTCTGGGTTTTCTGAAGGCCTTTCAAAGCGTTTCTTTGGACATTGGCTGCTTTTACCGATGAGTCATTCAACCATAAAAACTCCAACTACATGCACACTGTTTTTGTATACAGTACCAGTCAAAAGTTGTGTCCAAACCTTTGACTGGTACCGTATACACAAAAACTGTGTATACTTAAAACAACAACACACACACAAGAAAAGTCATCGTTTTCCGTCTGACTTGCAGGATCTAGAGGAGCAGAGCCGCTTGATCGCTGCGTCCAGTCGCCCCACCAACCCACCTGCCTCTGACGGACAGTTCCTAGTGCTTAGCAACAGCCAATCAGAGGACAGTGATGCTGGAGAGGAGGGGAAGAAGAGGGGGGAGTCTGACGCCTAACAGCACTCAGAGGATGCATGTTTTACCTCCCAGGTGAGTCCCAGCTGGCAAAGTCAAGACCATAGCTCAGGAATTAGAGGAGGGGAACACCACCCGCCCGCCTATCCACCCGTCTGGGCTGCCTGGAACTGAAAAACATGCACTTCCTCTCTGCTGGACTCTGAAGTTCCCGATGGAGACCTGCCACTCTGAAATGGAGGATAAACCTAACGCACCTTCACCGTAAGAGGGAGAAGGGGAGTGGGCGAGAAAGCGCCTCATCCAGGACTCGTGTTTTATTCTGTGTGTAAAAACACTGCTTTTATACCGGCTCCACTATCGAGAAGAGACATAAATATAGACTAACCTCTAAGACTCTGTTCTCCTGTTTATTTTCTAAGATGAGTTAACAATAATGATGGAAAACACAAAGCGTGAGAGGAATACGGAACCAGGATCTGTCAGCACCGGCTCTCACACGACGGCACTTTGGCAGGAAGTGATGGTTTTTTCAGCCATGATGAGGTCCCCAAAGGGCAACAAGACACCTCAGCCAATTCCTCCACCAGTGCATGAGTCTTATTTTGAAAGGTCATTTCAGGTTCTCCTTCCTCCACACAGTCACCGGCTTCATTTCAGAACGTCGCAGCAGATCTTCAGTGCTTGGTCGATTAACTGATGACCAATAACTGGTTTGATTTAATAATATTGTGAGATGTTATTTACATGCAGAAAAATGTGATTGGATTTTTCAGATGCTGGGTAGACCAGGGGTGGCAAACTTACATTCTTTATAGCAGTATTTACATTTTAAATGAGAGAAATTGATATAAATAAACAAGGTAGACCCTTAAAAAAATTAGTTTACACTACTGTTTACAAAGCTGTTTAGAAACTTCAACATTAATTTAATTTAACAGTTATTAATGATGTTATCATGATGTGTTGCTGAAACAGGCTCCTGGGCTCAATGCCTTACTGCAGTGTGGTACGGTGGGTCAGAGGTCATGACGTGATTCATTCTTAAAGGGGACTCATTTACACCCCCGCTCCTGGACTGTGCTGCAGTAGCTTTGCATGATTCACAGAATAACCCTCGTTTGTCTTATCTGGGCCTCGATGAAGTGTCTCACTTCGTCTACAGTCTCAAACAAACTTATACTGTAACTCCGCCCCCTTTAGGCACGCGGCATCTGTTTCTGACCTTTACGTTCAAAGCGAAATTTGAGTGAGAATAATGGTCATCCTAAACTTTTTTGCTTTATTTTCCCTACAAATATCACATTGATCCTACTTAGTCCCCCTCGCCACCGCACACGCACACACACACACACACACACTGGTTTATTTCCCCCCCGGCAGCGCCCGCCTTATGAAAACCACGACATCAGCCAGCTTCTGAGCTCTCGGCTCACATGGTTCACTTTCATGCGCTGACCTCAATCATTCAGTGTGAGCCTTCATCACTGTAACATGACAGGAAATAAGGACAAAATAATAGGTACTGTATACCTGCACCTTGCAGGCAGTGGGCCGACTGAGCCCTTTAGGCTGCATGTTTGGCACCCCTGGTACTGACCAAATGCTTACCAAAAAAAAAGGCAGATTATTTACTATTAGTGAAGCTGATGGTGTTCAAGCAGCCCATGTCTTACATTTTAAGTTTGAAGTGTGTCACTGAAATGACCTGGAAGGTGTGAAAGGGAATCATTGGTCTGCGCTCCACTTATGTCTGTTTAGACGTGTATACCACACTGCAGCATAATCTATGGGACAAACGGCACTACAGGACAGCAGAAACACGTCACTCAGCACACGTTTTGCACTCATTTTGTGAAGCATGTTTAATGTTGGAGAGCAGGAGGATTTATTTTTTCACTGTTTTACATTCAGACACTTGTGATTTGACTTTCTGATGTGGGAGACCCTTAAATTACACCTGTAACCTTCCTTATCATGAAATCCTAAGCGCCAGATGGATCCGAGCTCAGCTCCATCATACTTGCCAATATAAAAAGTCTGCTTTCTAAAAAATCTTTATCTTGGTCATGCTGTGAAGAGTCAGCTGCCGGATTCTGTCTGAATCAGCAGTTTTTTTTGGTCAGTAACTTTTTTGACCTTCTGTGATCCAGGTCCTTCTCTGTGCCCAGATTTTATTGAGTTAAAAAGATATTGATGCTTAAAAATGAGAAATCGTGTACATGGTGAAGGCCTAAAATTGATCTGGTTGCCATTTTTAACCAACTTGAACGTGTTTCTCTGTTCTGTACTCGTATGAAGATGTTACAAAGGTTCAGAGTACTGTACTAATTTAAAAAAGGCCTCAATGTACTTTGAGGACCCGAAAATGTTTGTAGAATGAAGGTAAAATATTGCATGGCTTCATTCAATATGAAGAAGTTATTGTGCCTAAAAAAAATCAGCTGATTCTAAGGAGGAAACTTTTCCATTTGTGACTGATTTTATATTTTGAGATGATCGTGAGAAGGGCTGTTGGAGATACTAGAGTCCTCAGGAGCCTGAATCCATTTCATCATGTGGCGTCTTCCAGTTTTTCAGTAAAAAGAAGCCTAGAAAGGTTTCATCTCTGCAGGAGCCTCAGATTTGCTTCTGATAAAGGCTGGAGGGTACTTTTGTACAGATCTGCACCGCAAGCATGAACAGAGATTGAATTCAACCACAAAAACTGTGTGTGTGCTAGTGCGAATGAGCGTCACAGAATCAGAGTTGTGTCTCACAGTTTGCAGACACACACAGCTGTTAATGAGCGTTGTGTCTCGGTCGGACCTCAGCAAGTCTCAGCGGCTCGTCTCCTCTCGGGTCCGTTCAGCCTGTGAATTTCTGATCTGAATATTGCAAAGTTGGACTTCTGTTTAAATAAAATAAAAGCACAGATTTCTCGCAGGTCTCCTCAGCGTAAAAGGGAGAACGTGGATTTCTGTTTTAAGCTCCTCTGATGAAGTGTTAAAAATCAACGTGTCATAAAAACAGACTCGAGTCCGGCGGTTTCCTCTGGTGTCTTAATACTTTTCAGGCATGTGTATGTTTGTCATTGTTCGGGGCCTTTTATGTTTTTCACACATTTTATTAATTTACTTGCTTTTTCATTTGCGGAGTGATTAACTGTGATTATTTGTAGAAAAGCAACCAGGTGAGCTCCATCTTCAGGATCAGCTGTGTCATGTTACAGGTGGAGGTGAGGTTAAAGCGGTGGAGACGTTTCTAAAAAGCCTAAATCAGCAGTTAGGATGATTTTATTGATTGGGGTTTTTTTTATTGATTGTGTGTGGGGTTGTTTTTTTTTAGCTGTAACCAAGTGAAGGACTCGTGTTTACGGAGCTGCACTTTACAAACGCAGGAAAACACGACAGGATTGCTGGTATTGAGCTGTAAATATGTTTCAGTGATTGATGTTCCAGTGTCATGATTAATAAAAGGCTTTTCAGCGATAATAAAGCACTAACTCCACCCGCCCGACTCCGTCTGTTCATGTTCACATCGAACCTCCACCTCTGCAGGAAAACACGGTGGGGCCACCACGATGAAGAGGAACTGTTGCCTCACAGCAAGAAGGTCCCAGGTTCAAATCCAGCCTGGGGCCTTCCTGTATTAGAATCAAATTGGGGAAAGTGTGGAAGCTGCGGCTGTAACAACTCCCAGTCCAGTCAGTTCTGATTGAGCTGATGCTGCAGCGTGAAAGCAGCAGAGTGCATAAAGAAAAAGTGAGCGAATCAAACCTGTGAACTGTACCGTGTGTCGGGCTACAGTAGCTTCAGTGTTAAACAATAATTCATCTTTTCAAACTACAGCTAGAAGATCAGTCTGAATTAAAATAACACAATAGTGCACACACTGTCCACCATTCTATAACTTTATTATAGAATAAATATAATCAAAAGGAATCTGAAATAAACATGTTCAGAAAGATTTATGGGAAAAATAACAACAGCCATAACAGAAACATTCACCCATCAAACCAGCAGCTCAGAAACTCTTTAATCAGAGTTTATTCAGAACCACTAAATGAGTTCCTGCACGTGACAAAAACAACAATCACAAGAAAAACCTGAGTTCAAAGTGATGAGAATAAAATGATCTGTGTGCTTATAAGGAATCCGAGAAGGACCATCAGAATTTCTGCTGATCTAAAGTGCAATCATTGGAGGGGGGGGGGTCTTATATTTACAGGTAAAAACACATAATGCATGTGTTGGGTTGCATTGGGTTGTTTGGCATGTGTGGTGTGTTTCCATCTTCACTAAAGGCACTGCACGTGGTGACTTCATAAAATGCAGCATCAACTGAGACAAATGAGTACATAAAATAATTACCAATGGGAGAAACTCACCATGTTCAGTTTGAAACAATAACCCTGTGGTCATTCATGCACTACACCACTAAGTACTAAGTCTACATAATGTACTACATGAATGTGTACTAATGGAAGGATCCAAACCTCTCTGATGCGTCTGCAGGAGGACGTTTAAAGCAGCATGTGTGGTGCTGAAATTTTAGATGTAAAAAGCTCAGATTCAACATCGTCACGTCTGAACTGGTTAAAGCACCAAGGTTCAAAACACCTGCTGCAGGTAATTTAAGGTTGCTGAAAAATGAGCCCTGCTGGCACTCGTTGGTTTCAGTGTCTCGTGGAGCCGCGAGGTGACAGTGACAGGATTTCCTTTCAAATGTCTTTGTGATGAAGTGCAAACAGATCCTTCACGTTCCTCCTGGTTCATCGGCTCAGCTCAAATTAAAGAAGGACACCTCGTCACCAGGACATCCGCTACTGGTTCTGGATCTGATTGGAGAGCCAGTCCAGACCTTCAACCAGACCGGTACCGCTGACGGCGCACGACGGCTGGACCAACCACTGCAGGGACAGCAGGACGACAACATGAAGAGAAGACAGAAACACAAAGAGGATTCAGCAAAGTCTTTAACTTGTAAAGAATCATTCAGACCTTCATAACAGCTGCTCGCGATTCACCCGTTTGGATTTTGTTAAGGCTGCATTTAGGGGCGTGGCTGCTTTGACTGACAGGTGTGCCGACACAGGCAATACCTGTCTGCTAGTACTTTATATTGATCTGTTTCTAACTAGCAAGTCTGTGTCCCCTGTAGCATTTACGGCTGCAGTTTGCAAACCACACACACTGAAGCCAACATGTAAATGGTAAGCAGTGCTTTTCTACTCTACTTTGAGCACTTTATACATTCACTGATGAGTATATCAGGAGCACGGGACAGGAATTGAACCACCTGCTTTGTGATTAGTACATGACCTGCTCTACCTCCTGAGCCACAGTCCCCCGCCCTCCCCCCACAGGCAGAAATCTTTGATAGCAAACTTCTCCCACGTTCAGCAGAAGGCACCTACCGGCTGCGACACTCCTTTTAAGCCCAGGGCCTCGGTGATGTCGCAGATCGACATGGCTCTGGGTAGATCCTGTTTGTTGGCGAAGACGAGCACGGCCACGTCCGTCAGCTCGTTCTCCTGCAACTGCAACAGGACAGCAAAACTGACATTAAAGGGCGCATGTCATGCAAAATCCACTTTTTAGCCCTTAAATACATTTTTTGTGTACTTTGAGTGTGTAGGAGTGCAGGAAAATTAAATGCTTAATGTAAAAATTGGTCCAAGCACAGAATCCTGTGGAACTTCTTAATTAACCTTAGTGTGTGACGAAGCCTTCCCGTTTACATGAACAAATCGGAGTCTATTAGATAAATATGATTCAAACCACTGCAGTGCAGTACCTTTAACACCTACGGCATGTTATAAAATGTCATGGTCAGCAGTATCAAAGCTGCACTGAGGTCCAACAGGACAAGCACAGAGATGAGTCCACTGTCCTAGCTTTACGGAGGACTTTTTTTTATAGAGCAACAAACTCTTTTTCCAGGTTAAATGAGCATCTTCTGAGTTATAGAGATGCCATTCCCTCTCCAGCTTGCGGGTTATCTGCTTTAAGCTGGGCAATTATCAATTATACCACGGAGTCAGGCACTTCTGATTTGAGGCTTTCACAGTATCCAAAGTCGTACGCAGTGAGGAAGCAAAACGACTGACGAGATAATCTACCTCACTGGGAGCAGTGAACTTTTGAGAGAAGCCAATAATAGATTAAATGCAGCGTCGAGTCATTTTCAGAATCTGCATGGATGTTAAAATCACCCACTATAATTATTTTATCTGAACTGAGAACTCTAGTGTGACTCGGGGGTGTTGATTCATTTAAAATAACATATTCATCCTGCTGTAACCAGGTTTCTGTAAAGTAGAATCAATCAATATAATGATCAATTATTAAATCATTTACTAACAAGGACTTGGAATAGAGAGACCTAATGTTTAAAAATCCACATTTAACTGCATGCATATTATAATTAAATGGAAATCTTCTTACCAGTGCGTGCAGCTCTTCAGCGGCCTCTTTGATCCTCTCGGGGTCGTTGCTGTCGACCACAAATATCAAACCCTGAAAACAAACGGACAATATTTAAAGGGTCCTCCCTCCCCCTGGCTGCTTCATGAAACACGAACCCCAGACTCCTGGGTTAAAGTCCTGAGTTTACAGCAGCAGTTTCACCTGTGTGTTAACGTAGTAATGTCTCCACAGCGGCCTGATGATCGTCTGACCACCAACATCCCAAACTGTGAAACTGATGTTCTTATACTCCACAGTCTCCACATTAAAACCTGCAAACACACACACACAAGCACACACACACACACACAGAAACAAAATCAGGGTTTAATTTCATTGTTTCCTTATTTCTCTGACATAACAGAAAGATGGAGGTTAAAATACTGACCGATAGTCGGGATGGTGGTGACGACCTCGCCCAGCTTCAGTTTGTACAGCAGCGTGGTTTTACCTGCAGCATCCAGACCCACTGCAGCAACACACACACACACACACACACTATTACATACACGACACATATTCAGCTGAAAATTATCAGATTAGTGACAACGTTTTCAGACATTTTACTAAAATAAAGACAACTAATAAAATCTGCAATTAAACCAAAATTCACAGCACCCCTTTGTTTGTGAGGGGCAGCCAATAAGAAAGAAGTTGGCTATAAAGGGAATTTCTCACATTTATGTACCATTTTATTTTATTCCTATACTATCCTATAAGATCACTTTGTTGTGTCCCATAAGTGAAAATCATTTTAGGAAACTGCTGCAAACAAACAAACGATAAAAGCCTTAAACAGCTGTACAGATCATTATTGATATTACAGATAGATGCTACAGCTGATTTATGCACAGAATTATTGCTTTTAAACTAATTTTCACGCTGTAAATAGAAAACAGACAAAACCTGCAGATTCTGCTCTGCAGAGGACTTAAACTACAATAATAACCTGCAACACACAACGCTGTAATAATGTATCTAAAACAGGCTCGTATCACTCTACAGTTACACCCTGTTGTGCTAAAAAGAACACAATAACACCTTGTTGTGACTATCAGATGAAATCTTACCCATCAGAATCCTGACGGGCTGCTTGGAGAAGAATCTGGAGAAAATGTGTGAGATGATGACGCCCATGGCTCAGGTGAGTTTCAGGTAGAAAGCCTCTCTCCACTCGCTGTGCCTCTGGCTGTGTGTGTCGGAGTGTGTGTGTGTCGGTGTTTTATAGCGCTCCTCCGCGTTGTTTTGCTCTGTGTATGTGTTATCCATGGTGTCATGACGGCTACAGTCAACCGTGCACACGGTGGAACCTGTAACGACACCGGAAAAACGCCGGAAAACGCAGCTTCCACTTACACACTTTCAAAATAAAAGCGCTTTCGAGTCAAATCTACTTTTGACATTAATTACTACTTAAGTAATTAATCAGTTAATAATTAAGTAAATAATTACTTAATTAATTAATATTATAGTACTTTTTATTGATAGAAGTAGAGCTAAAAAAATGACATTTGAATCCTGATAGGAGCTCTAACGCACACAGCACTGGATACAGTCTGCTTATTGTGAAGCGCATTAAAAGTTAAAATAAACGCCGATCATCACTTACTGGGTATCAGAAACAATAACACTGCGCCACATCACCAATCACATCAAACAAATCATGATTTAAAGTAAAGATCGCTGCAGAAACAAAGCGAGATAATGGCAATAGTTATTAAGATTTTAAAAAGGAGAATTTTTTTTTAATTTATTTATTGAAAATAACTCAGTGGTTCCAACAAGAATATGGATCAATAATAACAAATACCCTGAAAAATTAATTAACAAAATGTGTAGAGTCTGAATAAAATTGTGTGTGTGTCTTGTTTGTTAAAGCGTTAAAAAGGTTAAATCTGGGAAAGGACAGTTTTATTTTGGTAAGGATGTCACTTCCTGCGGTTTTCCGCAGGCTGCAGCCGGAAGTTGCTGCTGCTGCTGTTGGGAGAGCTGACGCATTTTGTGCGGGTTGGCAGATGTTGTTGTCACTGTGGACACTTTGTGTTTGCCTCATCATGTCAGTGAAGAGAATGAAAGCTTTGTATTCCTCACATGTTGGCTTTATCTCACACACACACACATTCATAAAGGGCTTAAAATGATCCTTTTAATATAAACATAATATGATATTTAAGGAGTATTTTATTTATCATATTTACAGTTCAGGGTCTCATAGAAAGGAGACCTACTGTAAAGCTTCTGTGTATTAAAATTAATATTCAGTGCAATTATATTGATGTGAACTGCTACACTAAAAAAAGCTGTGAGACTGTTGAAATGCAAATATAAAAGAGAGTGCTGTGATTTGGAAGTCTCATAAAGCCATATTTAGTTTTTAACCAGAGAAATCAAATGTTTAAACTGTTTCATGAAATAATATGAGCTCATTTTGAAGTTGATGGCAGCGGCACATCTAAAAACTTTATTAATCCCTTTAGGAAGACTCTGTCAGGGAAATTAAAATGATTAGATGATTAAAGATGAGCCCATATTTTTCTTTAAATGATACATTTACTCAGTTTAAACATGTGACATGTTTAAACCTCTTTTATTGTAAACAAAATGTTGAGTTCAATTTTATTTCTATCGTGCTAAATCACAAGAAAGTCGCCTCAAGGTGCTTTTTATTGTAAAGACCCCACAATATGAATGTGAGTTCATGAGATTTGCAAATCATTGCATTTTGTTTGATTTCCAGTAGTTTTTTTTTTACATGGAAAACCAGCAGAAACAAAGAGCTGATCTTTGTGAGAGGAACGTGTTTTTGGTCAAAATCCCAGAAAATCTAGAAAAGCAACTTAAAGGGAATGAATGTAACAAGTTATTTAATTTTATTTCAACAGAGGGCGCTCCACTTTAAAGCTCCGGCTCTGTGTCTGAAAGAGCTGCTCTCTCTCTCTGCTCAGAGACTCCATCTTCTCCTTCATCATCCCACTCTTCTTCTCCTCTTCCTCCCTCACTGCAGCCAACCCAACCTCCTCTTCCTCTGATCGTAAGTGGTGAAGCTTGTTAAACTGCCTCAGCACCGAGGGGAGCAGGGCTTTCTCCACTCGGCTCCACACCTCCTGAATTCTCTCCCACCTGACATCTGCACCATCACCTCTGTTCCTGCCTTCAAATCACAACTCAGAACTTACACATAAAACATGTTTTTATTATTATTATTATTATTACATCAGACGAAATCTTACCCATCAAAATCTTGACGGGCTGCTTGGAGAAGAATATGGAGAAAATGTGCGAGATGATGGCGCCCATGGCTCAGGTGAGTCTCAGGTAAAAGGCCTCTCTCGGCTCGTGTGCCTGCTTGGGTGTGTCACTGTTTTGGTCTCTGTGTGTTCCTCCAGGGTGACATCATGATGATGGTCAACTCTAGACATGATGGAACCTGTAACGGCACCAGAAACCACCTCGAACACCTGAAAACGCAACTTTCGTGGACCCAGCTTTCAAAATAAAAGCGTAAACAGGAATATACTGTTTCTGTGATTGCATAGTTTTATTTTTCTAGTTCTTCGAGTCAACAGGAATGAGAGATGAGTGATTTCAGGATTGTAACATCAGAGGTTTCGTCTCCTGAATAAACACTGCTGGAACAACTTTCTGCTATAACCAACACAAACCAATTACGCCTTTTGTCCCTGATATTTCTGCCTCACTGGCAGTTTAGTAGATGTTTCTTTGGCACAGCAGAAAGAGGGAAGGTTAAGGGATTAGCCAGCCACTGTCTCCAAAAAAGTATTCAAAGTTAACAATTTATCTATGATTTGTTTATGATTTATTTATTATTAGGTTAATATGAGCCCCGTCCGTCTGTTAATCAGTGTTTACTTAAACATTTGGAAAGCTTCACTTCAAATCTGCCCCACCCGTACCCGCTAAACTGAAAGTAAACGAGCTGCAGCCTCAGTCTCAGAGAGACGGCAGAGAGAGAAACAGCAGGGACTGCGCTCAGGTCAGCGATCAAGATGAAGTTGCTTCTTCTTCCCATTCTGGTGGTTATCATGCCGCCGAATGCTGTTACAGAAACGCCTTTGGCTGGACAACCAGATGCAGCAGGTACACACACACACACACACACACACACACACACGTACCCAAACACACACACGGTATTATTAAAAACACAACACGCATTCATATTGGATATTGTGTGACCTGCGGTAGAGAAAAAGGAGGCTGAGACAGGATCATCTGAAAGTAAATGAGCTGCAGCCTGCTCAGGCTTCACTCCACTGAGTGATCTTTTACTGAGTGAACTTTGACACGCAGCTAATTTTCTGTCAGACTGCACAGATTTGGTTCATGAAAGTTCTGGTGAGAACTCAGTTTCCGTTGTTCAGCTTGAGAAAAACACACACGCCTTTAAAAACATCACAGCTCAGTAACAACTCAGCAAGGTTGTAAACGAGCAGCGAAATGCACAAATCCAACCGGCCAAACTCTGAATGTAGAGAGCTGCTAACTACGCAGGAGGAGCGATGGGGGCCGGGTAGAATTACTGGCAGGAAGGAGAGCACATCCTCATTCCAGCTCAGAAAGGAAAGCACTGCAGGTGATAAGCTGGCTACACGAGAAACAAACACACACACACAGGTGTGTTAACTGATTCAGCGGGGGGAAATACTTTAGTAACAATGAACACAAGTTATAAACACTTGCACAGTTTAATCAGCATAAGCCTGTTTTTGTTTCTCAGGCTGTTACCTCAGCCTGAGAAATCCGCTTAAAAACACACAAAGTGCGAAAGCAAAAAGAAGATGCTGCATCAGGCTGGCGGCATGTTTCTCTTTGTGTTTCATTCTCAGGAGCTTCTGGAAGAGATCTGAACGGGATGATGTTCACGTTGTCTCATGATTCTGGAGGAATAACTTTCAGTCGCCCTGACGATGGTTTCCACACTCCCACCCTAACCACGAGATACAAAGCCAAAGCTCCAGCTACCAAAACTGGAACCACCACCACAGCTACTCCAAACACCACCACAGTTGCTCCAAACACCACCACAGTTGCTCCAAACACCACCACAGTTGCTCCAAACACCACCACAACTGCAACCACCACAGCTGCAACCACAGTGAGTCCAGCCAGAGGTGAGTACATTCATAAATACATATACTGCTGATGAATAGAGTATGTCGTCTTTGTGTCCCCTCTTTTTGTTTTTATCATTAAAACTTTTCTTTTAGAGTTCCTCCTTTTGACCTTTTACCACTGAGTAAGTGGTGGTGATCAGTGGTTAAGTGTACCTGCAGCAGAGCGACTGAATTTATAACGGACGATAAAACTGTGTTAAAAAACAGCTGCTGCAGGCAAATCCGCATCATGAGCATCTGTAATAGGAAGAGCTGCAGGTAGAAAAGCATTAAAGACCCTTCCAGGAAGGATGATGCTATTTTCTGGAGATCTGATTGGTCTGGAGGCAGTAATTTCATACCTGTTGATCTCGAATCTATAATCTAACCTGCTCCAGAACAGGTTAGGGCAGCAGCGCAGGTTCCTGTGTAACACTGTAAACGCAGGCCCTCACCTGCTTCAGGGGACAGTTCTCTGCATCATGTGAGACTCCCTCATCCAACACATGAAGTCGGCACTTATCTGTCAGGAGAGCTGCAACGGTGAGCTTTGTTGGAGCTTGAAGAGGACATGATGTGAAAATAGCACTGAAGGGAAACAATTCATGGAAACGGTGCACAGCAGCACAGGCTGCTCTGTTTCAGGGAAGGCTGCCATCATGCAGTGCAGAGCTGAGCTCATGTTTGCTGTCAACATTCATGTCATTAACGCCGTGGCTCAAGGTTTTAAATGAATCCTGATAAAAACAATCCGTTAATCGACTTAATGATTTATTAGTCAAAAAATTGACAAAAAAGCCTCATGACTTCTAAACTATGATTTTTACAAGTGTGACGTGGTTACAAGACGTAAAGGCCCGGATGGCCTCTAACTTCCTGCTCCTAAATTCAGATCAAACTGAAGTTCTTGTGCTCAGAGTCAGATCCTTAATCTGGATGGCATTACCTTGGCCTCCAGTAACACTATAAGGACTCATTTTTGACCAGGACATGTCTTCAATGTACGTATTAAACAGACCTGTAGGACTGCTTTTTTGCATTTGTGCAATATTACATATTAAAGTGCATTAAAAAGAACAACGAAAACAAAATAAATACAGCGCTGTTCCCTAAAAGGTCAACCCTGCAGAGAGCGAGCTGCTCTGATGGAGGTTTGTGCTCTCAGAGTGCTTCTTCTTTGCTTGAAAAGGTGGTGCATTACGTCATTACCCAGGACATCCACCCGTGACAGCTGATGCACTGTGTGCACTACCTGTCTTGGTCCCGGGTCTGCGGCCCCTTGTTTCTTAGTTTATGGTCTTTTGTAGTTACGTTACTGTTTCTTGTTGTGGTATTGTTTCATGTATCCCTACTTAGTTCCTTTGCGTTACACCTCCTCCCTGCCTTCCATCCCAAATTTTTCCCCTCTGTGTGGGCTTTCTTTTGTTAGTTTTCCCAGTGTGTGTCTCCCTGTGTCGCGTCTAGTCTGCGTCCTCATGTGGTGTCAAGTTTGCATTTGTATCAGTCTTCTCACTTCCTGTTTCCTGTCTCTTGTGCTTGTGTTTTGTTTTACGTCCCTGAGTCTCGTTAGTGTCATTCTGTTCACCTGTTTGCCCCAGCTGTTTCCACTCACCCCTCGTTCCCTCTGTCTATTTATTGTCTCAGTTTTCCCCAACTCAGTGTCAGAGTCTTGTTGTCTTTATGGCAGTGGTTTGTTGCTGTGCTTTTTGCTTTCTTAGTTCAGTTTTCCTTTTAGTTTTGTCATTTTCTTTTGGTTTGTGTATTTATTTGTTTAGCCACAATAGGCTCATTTTATTTCATACCTCTGCCTGCTCCTGTGTTTGGGTCCTCCCTTCCTCCACAAGCCACACGGCCTGCTTCCACGCTCTGTGGCACGAGCGTCACAGGAACATTGCTGCTGAATGAGTAGCAGCATCTCCTGCAACAGGGATCCTCGCATCCAGGCCTCGGGGTCCGGTGTCCTGCAGGTTTTAGATGTGTCCCTGATCCAACACACCTGAGTCAAATATAGAAGCCATTAGCAGGACTGTGGAGAACCTGACTGTATATGCAGGAGGTAATTCAGCCATTTGATTTAGGTGTGTTGGATCAGGGACACATCTAAAACCTGCCGGACACCGGACCCCGAGGCCCAGATTTGAGGGTCCCTGCAATAAAAGAAAACATTGCTTCCAACTAATTCAAGGAAACCTGCTGTCCAACCACTAAGTGACAAGCTGTGAAAAAAAAAGAAATGTAGGTGCAGTAATGGCCAGTTATAACTCGATATGATTGGAGGCAGATGGCTGAAAAGTTTTTTTTGAGGGAGGATACAAAAGAAACCTGCAGCTCAGAAACAGCTAACACTGTGTGTGTGATGCAGTGTGTGTGTCTCCCTACAGGCGTGTCCGTGTGTCTGCGTTACGTGACTGACGCTGTGCAGCGAAGCTTCCCTCTCTTCACCCTCAGCCCTCACGGGTCCCCTCTGAGCCTGCTTGGCAGCTTTGGCTCATTCATCCTCTCGTATAACTCTTATTTTAATGTGGAGCTCGAACCCATCGTGCACTTATGGCCGAACATTAAACCGGACATCTGGACCAGCGTCTGCCTCACTGTGGACACCAATAAACGTGTGGTCCAGCTGTTCAACGATGGGTACATGAGTCCCAGGAAGGTGCTGCCACAGGAGGTGAGAATGGGGCAGAAATCAGAACCAGTTTGTAACCTCCTCAGAGTCTCCTGGGTTTGCCAGGGGGACATGCCCAAAACACAAACCCTGAGACACTTGGACCTCTCCGCTCGGAGCTGTAGGTCCTTCCTAACCCAGGAGTTCACCCTTTTCTGATCCGGGGCCCCTTCACATCCAGCTCTGCAACAAGGCAGAGATCACCAGCAGCAGAGAACTAGAAACCCTCCACCTTTGGCTCCGCCCATAAATGTTAATAAGTTAATTAAGCCATGTATCAGTGATGTTAAGGAGAATCACATCATATCAGGCAAAGCTAAAATAATCAAACTACACAAGCAACTTTTTTGATGTCTGCAAGAAAAGAGACGAACTGTTCTCTGTGATGCTTCAAGCATTGAAGGTGATCCTCAGCATCAGCCAATCCATCATTTTCTCTTTTGTCTGTGTGTGTGCACGTGTGTGTGTGTTCAGTACGAGTGGTCAGGTGAGCCTGTGATTAATTTCCCAGGTTTTGACGGTCAGCTGACAGACGTCCATGTGTGGGACTATCCTCTGTCTTATAGAAGCGTCTTCCACTTCATGAGCAGCAGTTATTACAGGTAAGATCTCCACGGTGATCCCAAGGTGTCTCCTGCCTCCTTAAATTAGGCCGCGAGTACTTTAGATCCTCGTTATAAGACGTGCAGTGAGAGGACCCAAGTGAAGTGCGGCGTTTAGAATCAAACCATCAGGACCACGACCATCCTCACCAAAGTGCAGTTCATGCTGCACCCAGGTGGACTCAGTCAGAGCTGTCTCTGTGTTAATCAGTTTTAAAATGGCCCCAATTAAGAGAAAACATGCATAGAATGATCTCGTTATGCTCTGCAGGAGCATCTTTAAAAAGTGAGAGGCAGTGCGAGAACAGGGAGCAGTGATGCTGAGGCACAGCGGATGGTTAAGAGCAGTCCGGACCACAAAGAATCACAGGCTGAATTAAAGATGAAAGAAGTGATTCATTTCTATCAGGCCTTGTTTTAAATGTGATTTTAATGCTTGCTTTGTGTTTTTGGGTCATACAGCGGCTCCGTCCTCTCCTGGTCCCACATCAGCTACTCTGTCAGAGGAAACGCAGTCATGGAGGAGTCCTACGACCTGCAGGCGAAGCAGGCCATCGGGGAAGCCGAGCAGGAGCGTGCGGCGAAGAAAGAAAAGAGGCTGAGATTTTTCAGAGTGGGGGAGAAAAAGAGAGTGCAGTTTAAATGAAAGAGAAGGAGCAGCACACATCTAAACAATTATCAACAATCCTGTAACTGAGTTTTAAAGAAATGCTCAGTTTGATTTGAGTGTGTTTGTCCTGTGAAGTCTTCCTATTGGCTGGGAACTGGTCACATGCACCGTGAATGGACTCATGCATTGGAAACAGTGATTTCTGTACACATTTGTGGTTGCTGTGTGTGTGCGTGCATTATAAAAAAACAAACAAAACATCAATTAAAGAGGTGGTGGAGACGGTGTTGCTGTTTGCTGTGAATTGCATCCGTTAGACGAGCCCTTCATTGTGCTGTGAAGGACAGCAGTGGAAATGAAAATCATCTCTTTGTGTCATTAAAAGCTCCGCAGTGACCGAGGTGTGAGAGGCCAAACTCAGATCCATTTAAATGAAAGCATCAGTGCTTTTTTTTTTTTTAATTTAAACTTCCTATAAATAGTAACTTTTGGGAGCTGTTTTAACAGCTCATAAAGTCAGACTCTCAAATGTTTTCTGCATTAAAGTCTCCTACATGTCTCACTGCTGGCACCAAAAATCACTCTTTAAAACCCTGATCCGTTAGATTTTTGCATGTCAGGGCATAAAACAATCCGGTCCTCAGTGTGTCTTAAAATGTGGTAAATAATGCCTCAAACAAAGTGCACCCTCACTGCTCGAGGAGTTAAGAGCATCAGCAGCATCCAGCTGCACGTGATCCCGAGAAAGTGTGAGCACCTCTATGAAGAGTTCAGGTGTGTTAACACGACGCTGCAATCTTCCCAGGAGTGGCAAGCTCAGAGGAACTGCAAAGCCCCCCCCCCAAGAGCTCCATCTGAGACTCCACAGGCCCCAGTTAGCATGTCAAAGGTTAAAGTTCACGACACTACGGTTGGAAAAAGACTGAAGTATGGCTTCTTTGGGAGGGTCGCAGCAGAACCTCTCCACGAAGAACCTGGCAGCACAGCTCAGGTTTACATCTGAATAAATCAAATATGACCTTTGGACAGCGGGGACTTCTTCAGAGAACTGAAGAAGTATGGCGGCATTCCTGCCCCCCCACCCCCACTCCCCCCTCCTCACTACTCATAGTAAGGATGACATCATTTGTTATTATGCATTAATACAGTCGTTCTCAAACTGCGGTACCCGTACCACTGGTGGTACGGGTACTCCCTCTAGTGGTACGTGGGAAGCCTGGAAGTTTGTTTGATTTTGATTTCTTTTAGATTTAGATTTTTTTAGACTGTTTCTACGGTGAGTGGCTGTTAGGAGGGGGGGGGGCAGCTGTGTGACTCTATGTGACTGTATGACATTATAATCGGTGTTTTGTGTCAGGGAAGCACTGATGTTGGCTGCTGTTACCTTAGCTGGTAACTCGGACCCTGTCCTAGAAAGCAGAAGAATTAGTTCCCCATCTCAACACTGTCTTCAACATACTGTCAGGAGTCAAAGCCAAAACAATATCAAACGAAATAAATAAACTACACAGAAGCAAGAATGTAAAATAAAGAAAAAGTAATATACAAAAGTAATATACAAACAAAAGCCAGGAGCTCTGGATCGAATCCAGAGACCGTGACACTGCTTTGCAGGACTGAATCCGGAATTGCTGCTTTTTCTTCAGTAAATGTGTCTCGGCTAATTTACTCATAATAAACACGTAGAGTCGGAAAAGTGATGTCACCCTGTGGAGGACTGTGAAAGACTGGGGAAAGTTTGGGAGAGCAGTTTCAGGAAGTGAAAGATGAGACTTCCTGACGCAGCAAGTTGTTACTGTGGAGGAAGCAGAAGTTCAGACTTAGTGAAAGCTGAAGTGTCTGCAGTCTTTCTGTTGTGTGAACGTCCACATTGTATCAGTTTCACCTCCTGTCACATGATGTGGAGAAATGTGGTGATGAGTCGGGTTTGATTATTGAATCTTTCAGTCGTTTTAGTCTGAATAAGCTGCAATCAGCCTTTATGTAACACAACTGTCGCGGTCTCTGCGTTGGAGTGAAGGCTATGGCGCGTTTGTGGTTCAGGAAAATCCCAGCACACTGAAACATCACGTCATCCTCTTTGTTTCACACGTTACTCTGATACATGCAGATTGCAAGCAGACACACAACTACATGAACAACACAACAAGAGACAAACTGAGACATTATAGAGAAAAGATACTGAGGGATGTTACTAATACTAAATAAAAACGACACAAAAAGTAAGACAGACCTGAACGGGAGACTGAGATAACCTGACACAGCAGAACACACACTGATCTTGGTGATAACACTGACTGTCTCTTCATCGTGTCAGTGGGCAGGATTGATCGGGGAGCATGTGAACATTTTGTCCTCAGCTGATGTTAGAAGCAGGAAAAATGGGCAGCAGGAGGCCCTCGGTGAGTTTGAGGCCAAAC
>VUQK01040507.1:0-15340 GCA_015106715.1 Bujurquina vittata
TAAAAATATAGTATATAAAGTTATATACAACTTTTCACATTAAAATACAGAAAAGGCCTCAGGTGTTTTTCTGTACAACTATTTGCAGAGCAATCAGGACTCACATTAAGATGTTAGACAAATTATTTATTCCACCTCAGAAAACAGTTTGTCCTCCACAAGACCGAGGGGCCCATAACAGGCAAAACTTGCCAGTAATATTGTCTTTTACACCATCTTTACACCTGTTCCTCAGCAGCCAAATGCACCCAAATGCATAGTGTTACCGCATAGTTTTCTGATTGGTTGATATGGTGCATTTTTCCACCAAAAGGAAAGGAGTTGTTGGGAATTGTTTTGTTTTTAATTAGCAAGCACTTCCTGTTAGCGAAACTCGCGTTTTCGCCGTTTATTTCTGCACAAAACACGCATCGAAGGTGAGGACAATATATAGGAAAAAGCATGGCATAAATTATTGGACATAAATCTGGTTTTACATGGCCTAGCAACGTAATTTAAAAACTGGTACGTAGTTTAAAATGTGCACTTTTGATTCGTGGCAGCAGCGTCCCGATTAAGCGGTTGCAGCACCGCGCATGCGCTCAGAAAATCGGACAGCGGAACCAATCGAGTCTATCAACATCAGCTCAGGTTTATAGCTAAACGAACTTAAAAAGTCTACATCACTAGAAAAGTATATATTGAAGGGGTGATGAAAAATTTACTACCAAGTCAAATTCTTTACTACAAAGTCAATTCTCTTACAACCTTTTACTGGCCTTAATTTGAGCTCATTTAATTTACTACCTTTTACTAGCCCGCGAAAACCCTGTAGTAAGAATTTGCCTACAAATGGTGGCTTGTTATGCTTGAATGAGCGTGTTTCCACTACGCGTTGTGTAAAAATAAATTTTGTACACACTATTTTAAAAAGGTACAGTCGGTAATTGTTTGAGTTTATTTAACAGAAAAAGGTTACTTTGGGGATCCTTTTACTTCACTGGACATTCCACGTTTTGTCTCTGCACTTGAATCTCAAGGCTAAACAGCAATACATAAATAATCTAATGCATGATAATCAACACTACATCTACCATATATGGTCATCTTTACAATCATCTTCTAGATTATGCTAAATAAATACATGCTCTGTAGGTATTTTGCTCGCTTTTCATCCTATATAGTATATAGAAATACCCTGTTATGACGTTAAGTTTGTCTGGACTACTGTACTTATTGTTGTTAGAGCTACACACAATATACAGGCAAAGGATTTTAAGCTGATTTAATGAAGTATTTCTATCATACAGCACTGCTCAGAGCTTAGACTTAACTGAATCCGCTCGGCCGATTAACCTGAGAGGTGAAGAAGGTGGATCTGAGAAAAACATTACCTTCTCTAGTTAAACAGTACCTCAGTCTTGTCTAAACCTGACTGATGCCCAAAGTGACTGCATTTCACTGAGTCACATACAGCAAGAATACAGAGTTCATCCAAAGGGTTCTGTACTAACAAAGCAAAGTACAGGGACAGTGATAACTCCTCTACACAATGCATGCATGCAACGAAGGCCAACTAAAACAAGTTGCATGCAGACTTAAAGGCCCCTAAAATGTACTAAATGTACATCTTTCCTTTTCAAACCCACTCAGTTAAACCTAAGCTGTTATATTTTAACCAGCCATTAAAAACTGAATGTAACCAACCAAACAAGATAAGACCAGATGATGAGTTTCCAGCCTGACAAAAGCTTTTAAGATACGATCTCCATATTCAGCCCATGTAATATAACAGCAGTGAGAAAAATTAATGGTTCAGCTCAGCAACATAAAAAGGTCGAGTTATTACGCAAGTAGGAAAGGAGTCAATCGACTTTGTGAATATGAATGAAAAACACTCCGCTGCTCCATTAAAATCACTCAGCCAACCTGTGTGATTGGAGAACTGCACCGAGTTGATGGAGTCCACTTCAAAGCCCAGCACCTGGGAAGAGAGAGGGACATGAAGCAGCTGTTAAAACAGATAACAATGGGCTCTGTATTACACTCTGTTTAGATGAATCACACTGCACTGCGGGACGAGCACGTTGAAGCTGAATCACTGTAAGCACTGCTCATCATGCCGAGTTTCACCCACAGTTTCAGCTTTTCTACTTGTGACAGCTTGAACTCCACGATTAAGCCCATTTCACAAACTCACACATGAAACCAGCACTTCTGAACTTTATGAGCTCCTTCCGTGGACTGTCGACTCCAGTTATCAAACTTGTTTGAGATAAGTAGAGCATTAAAGGAGGTTATAGATCCTGCAACTGAGTTACAGTACCAACGCATACCGTTTATTTTTCAAGATGCACTAATATAAGTGCCAAGCACTGACATAAATAAAAATCGCATGCTATTATCTAAAAACAGGTGTTACAGGTGGAAAAAATAAAACACTTGAAATTCAATGCAACAAGCAGCAACACTGTAATACCTCTAACTTTTCAGGCTGTTTTGATCTGAATGATACCTGTCACTGAGTTAAATAACAACAACAATGTTGAAATATTTAAGCTGATATTGAACAATGTTTTTGTAGTGTGTTCAGGTTTGCAGCCGTTGAGTATTAGGCTCAGGGGTTAAAGAGTGGGAAATGGGGAAAGGCCTATGATGTTTCTAAGAAAAGATTACAACATATCATCATAAATAAGGAAGTGTCGATGTGCACCCGGCTAGATTTTCTCCGTTTTCTTTACGAATCTGACACTGGTTTTCTCCTATCCTCTCCCTTTAGACTATACCAGGTTGTCTTAAACTACCACCTGAATGTCAGATCCAGTTGTTCTTACCTGCAGCGGGAATGTTGCCGATTTGTTCCCAACGTATCCCCTGACAACGTGACTCTGAATGGACAACACGCGACACTCCATTATCGCCTACCTGCGTTTAAAAAACACACCAAACTGATTCACTTTACCCTAAAGCAGCATTAAAGATCAATGCAGCCTGAAGCAAGCTGAAACGTAGCATGTGGGGAATAAGTCCAGCTTTGAAGGACGGCAGCGCTGCTGCTGAGAGTCACATTTACAGCTTGCTGTTCTTTTTTTCCCTTCAGGCAGCTAGGAGGACTCCTAAAGTGGAGCATTCACAGGCTCGCCAGGAAAGTGGGAAAAGCGGGTTTCAACCACAGAAACGGGTTTACCTTGTTGATTTAGTTTATTAAATTAATGAGTTTTTTTTGTTATAGGCAAACGCCTAATCCAAAGAAAAATAATTAAATAAACGAAGGCATATATACATTTTGAAACAAAACAAAAAAAAGTGCACACACACACAAAACTTGACTCAGCTGGAATACATGTTTTGTTTATATACTTTTGTTGTACTTCTGTTCTTTTGTACTTCTGTTGATGATTTCAACTGCATAAGCTACACTTGTAAGACCCGACTACCAGCTAGTGCTTTCTCCTGTAACAGGACACTATAACTACTTGGGGATTATTCTGTCACCTTTACATGTTAGAATGGTGCATACGTCTTTTTGACAGTGATCTTAGAGATATTACATACAGTACAAAAGTTGGGTGTAGCTCCAAAGTGAAGACAATGCAGCATTTTTAATTGCCAGCAGGGGGAAACTCCTCTGGTTGCAGAAAAACTTCAGTTTGTATAGAAGTATAGGGGAAAAAAGCAAGTTGTCACAGGCTCATTCTGACCAATCTCAACGGGCAATTTCACGCTGAGCAATGGCTGATATATGTGACGAAGCATGACACGGTTCAGAGGTTTTTCTTTCAAGGATGAAGAAACTTTCATTAACCTTTTTCCATTGAATTCTGCTGTGGATGTCATATTGTCTAACATGGGCATGATGTTTGACTCAGTTTGAGTTTGGAGTTTTTGTCACAGTCAACTTGTACACCTTCTCTGTTAATAAATCGGTCACCTCTAATTAATGGGTGTGCTTTTCTTGTGGTTTCTTGTGGTGTAGTAAAGATGCATATTCTTCTCCTCACCCAACCACACCTTACCATCTTTACCTCACAGCCTCTCTTGGGTTCCTTAACTGAACTCAGCCAGCACACATTATGTAAGAACTGCACTCGCTTCCATTCATTCTTTTCAGTCCCACATATGGCGTCAGCTAGGGTCAGTTTGTTCTTTTTCTGAGTTTATTAAACCTTTTAATCTTTAAGTTAATACCTTGACATCTCTTTCAGAGTTTAGGGGTCCATGTGTGTCTTCCTTTGCTAAGCTACCTTTAATGATCTGCAGCAGAATAAAACCCACTGCAGAATCATTGATTGCTCTGGCCCATCCAAAATCAGAATCCTGGCATCACACCTGGTGTGGCCTCAGATGGCTAAACAGCTCAGTGGCTCATTTCAGATCATGCTTAGTAAAACATGAAGCCCATTTTGTAAATTATGGTCATTCCAAGAGTCAGAAAGGAGGATTATCCAGGATATACTCATTGGCAATCATAGTCAGATTCATCATTGCATCCATTTTCAGAATATCTAGACGGTGAAGGCATAAATGCTCAGGCTGACACTTCATTATGGAATTCTCTAACCAGCAGATAATGGCATGTGGCTGCATGCCTGTTTTATGCCGTCTAAGTCCCTGAGATGTGAAGCCATATAATCAAAAATCGCATTCCTGTTGGTGTGGGTGGGTGGCAGATACATCAAAGAGGAAGGTGAAAACACAAGCTGAGGAAGATATAAGCAAAAGATAGTGTTTTATAAAGTCATAAAACTGTTATTGCTAGAACACTGCACCCACCAGTGATGGAAACATGAATGTGATCAACTTCTCCAACAAAACCAGTAAGAACTGTTAACATTGTGTATTTTACTTTTGGAATTAGAGCTGAGTGCAGAAATGAAGCTCTTTACTTACAGGTGGGTCTATGTTCCTACCCCACGTATATGGCCAGAAACTCTGGGTATTGACAGGAAGAATAAGATCTGAGATACAAGTGATGGTACTGAGGTTCCCCCAAAGGGCAACTGGGCTCTCCCCTAAAGATACGGTGAGGATTTTGGTAATTTATGAGGGACAGCCACTACTCCTCCACATAAAAAGGAACAGTTGGTTTAAGTATCAGACTATGTCTCCTGGGCACCTCCTAAGTGAGATGTTCCAATGCCTATCGGGAGGATGCCCTTGGGGAAGACACGCTGGAGAGATTATCTCTCAGCTACTTGGGAATATCTCGTTATTCCCATGGAGGAGATGGAGGAAGTGGCCAGGGAGAGGGAGGTCTGGGCGTCTCCACTTAGACTGCTGTGTTTGGTAGCTGTGCCTCTGTGGCCAAGACTGGAATAAGCGGCAGAGGATGGATGGATGGATAGATGGATGTTTATAGTCTGTCCCATTCTCCTAAACTCTGAGTAAATGAGACAGCATAATTCTGCGTGAAAGGCCTTACTAATGACAAAGTTCTTTATACTCTGGATCAGTGATTTCTGAGGTCTTCATGTGTACAGACTCATAATTAATCACAAAAATGTTCACAGACAAGAGGAATTTTGTGGAGTGAAATACTTCTTCAGAGAATCCGGATTGACTGATGACCCAATAACCTCGTACCTGGAACTTCTAAAGTTCAAACTGGATCACTTCCCAGGTGGTTGTGGCTAATGTAATTATATAGTCTCCATTCTAGGTCATGACTTAGGACACACAACATGACACACCTAACAAAGGTGGATACTTTAAACAGGCAGCTGTGCTATGACAGCATCAGCTGCTCCCACTGTGGAGGGAGTTGTGTTGGGGAGGAAGGTCAGCTTTATCTTGTACAGACTGTGGGCTGATTATTAAACCTTGAAGTTTATAAGGAATGAACACGCAATCTTAATTTCCAGTGATAAAACACTTCAGTATGAGTGTGGCGGGGAAAAAGATGTGATATAAATGCTCACGTCAGTGATCAAATGTCCTGTCCCAGCCACCTAAATGCTACCAAAAATGCTGTTTATGCAAAATGGTATGTCACACCTTCCTGGAATATGATATAACCTTCATTCCACCAGACAGTGGGCTGAGAAAGCTTACACAAAAACATGATCCAATCACCCATAATTTACGCAAGAGGCTCCAATGATTCAGTCTGAAACAAATCTGTTTTACACTGAACAATTGATAAAGGTCAAAGGTAACAACAACACAGGTCAGCAAATACATATATATTAAATAATGAAAGTAATCAGCGGGTAAATTCTTCTCTAACCCTTGAATTACTCTCATGATCAGCAGATTCCATTTAACTGAGCTGATGAGTATTCTTGTTACCACCAGAGGGCGCAAGTCAAACAGAGATCTGTCTGGCTTTTAAATGAATGAAGAGCTATAACCTGAAAAACACAAGAGGATGCAACGCAGACCTGCACTATCCTGAGAGAGCAGACTTTAAGTTGCTATATCTTAGTTTGAGTATTTTACAAACCCAAACACAGGGGAGTCACAGGAGAGTGCATTCCTAGTTAGACTCTCAAGCCCAGATAAAAGAGGAAGGCAGCTTCAGGGAAAGTTATGCGGCATAAAATCAACCATGTAGATCAGAAATGATATGATCAGATGTGACGACAGCTGACAGAGAGAGCAATGACATGAGGTAAAGACACAAGATTTACTCACTGAAATCAGGCCTTATATAATCAAACAAGTCTCACCCTTTAAAGGGATATGTGGGTTTTTTTGGTGTGCCTTTGTCTATTAAGCTCTGTTCCAAAACTTGGTAGGACTCCATGTCATATCACACAAAGAAAGCACTTCATCAGCTTGCACGCTTCCACAGAATCACTGGCACACGGACTGTATTGAATCATGCCATGCTTTTAGTCTTTTTTAAATTACCCCATTAAAAATGAATCATCTGAGGCCAGAGGAGGAGAGAATGGAGGTCTCGGTGAGGTGAGTGAGATGAGGAGGCAGCTGGAGGGTTCAACTGCACAGACCACAAAGCACAGAGCCCCCGACATCTGGGCGAGGAGCACAGAAGCCAACAGAGAACAGCAGAACCAGGTGGATGAGCGGAAATTGTTAATAAAATGCACATGAAGCAGCCGCAGAGAAAAAGATAGGATACAGCTGGTAATGTTTTTCGTTGCAACAGCTTTAAAGTCTAAACATATCTCTGAAATCTGATATAAAAATGAGGACTGAAGGCTTGAATTTAAGGATGAAAATCCTTGCTGGTGTCCAGTTGTTAATGAGTGGTTGGTGTGAAGAGTGGAGTGAGAGAAAGGGCCTGCAGTGGCATGTAGGTATACACCTGGGTGGCATCAGTGTGGTAATGAAGGTGTTCCTATGTTTGGAGAGAAAGGCATGAAGTTGCATGCTGTGTAAATAGTGGGGAGGTGGAGGACGTTTATATCCTTTGAAGTAGAAAAAAATGCAAAAATCCTCCATAAAAATAGGTTTTGCATGAAGATTTTTAGAAAATTAAAGTGCTTTAGTATTATTAGCAACATGTACTTACACCATTCTTAAGTATAGAAAAAGATTGAGTGTTAAATGCAGTGTTAGTCTAATATATACACACTCAGCGACCATTTTATTAGATACACCTGCTCAGCGACTAAATATGTATTCAGCCAATCACATTGCAGCAACTCAGTGGTCGAGACGACCTTCTGAAGTTCAAACAGAACATTAAAATGAGGATTAAAGGTGACAGAAGTGACTTTGAACGTGGCATGGATGTTGGGGAATATTTTTTTGGCACACTTTGGGCACAGTAGTACCAACTGTCATCCAGGAGAATGCTCCATGTCACAAAACTCCAGCTGGTTTCTTTAACATGACGGTGAGTTTCACTGTATTCAAGTGGCCTCCACGGTCACCAGATCACAATGCAACAGATTTGCATCGTAGAGAGTGAAAAATCTGCAGCAGCTGTGTGACGCCATCATGTCAATATGGACCAAAATGTTTCCAGGAGATAATTGAATCTGTGCCATGAAGAAATAAGACAGTGCTGAAGGCAAAAGGGGGTCCTAATAAGAAGAATAAGAATAACTTTATTGATCCCAAAGGGAAATTCAAATTTCTGTGATTTGTATGAGAATTGAAAAGCCTGATGGCTGTGGGTACAAATGATTTTCTGTATCTCACTGTTTTACAATACAGAGGAGTCTCCCAGTACTGATGGGTTTTTTTGTTTGTTTTTTGGGGGCTTTTTGTTTGTGATCTGTGAGTGCAGATTATCACAGATGTATAATTTGCATTAACAGACACTTAATTAAAGTGGAGAAGAAGTCTTTACCCCTTTGAAGTCAATCTTTTGGATATTAAATTTTATTATATGAATAACTAGTGACATTATCAAAGATATGTTGTAAAGTACAAAAAGTGCAAAAAGATTGGCAGAAAATATTAAATCAAATTACCTTAAAACTGTACAACTATTTACACTGGAAAGTGAATAAATCCTTTTGTAATAATACTATCGAAACACTAATTTACTAATAAATTAATCATTTAAAAAATATTGGCTTCTTCATTCCTTTGCCCTCATTTTAAGCTATTAAGTTAACGTGTGTGTTATTTCAGGGCCAGCAAAATTAAAAAAGGAAGAAGAGCGCACACACACACACACACAGCAGCAGCAGCTGCTGAAGTTCTTTAATTTGAGGTTGTGGAAAGAGGCCATCACCTGGTCCAGGCCGACAGGACTCTGGCTGCCTTTCAGCTCCCTCGCCTGTGTCTCACCTGTCGTCAGTCGTCACTCGGCGTGTCATGCTGGATATCCACGGCCACGGTTTGGTCGTGCAGAATTTTCAGTATAGTTGCGCCTAAATTGGGGGGAACTGTATTTTAACCAAACTTTTCCTTTAAAATAAATGTAACCTAGTAGTAACTAGAAAAAAGCATTTCCTGGAGAAAATGCTACTGTGAATGCTTGCAGATTAAAGATCGGAGCTGAAATGCTAAGAAATGCTTTGAACCGCTTACAATTATCATCAGCCAATCACAATGCCCCTACACGCTTTGATCTGCCAACTGAAAATGCATTTTCAATGGGGCAAAAAACCTCACAAAAATATTAATATAAAATAAAGCTGAAAAGTTTAAAAGCTGAAAATGGACATCACAGGTCTCCAGAAGAAGCTGAACGTTTTGATAGCTGAACAGTTTCTGTAGCTTAAACGTAGCTTAAGTCACATTTGACACAAAAAACGGTGGAATAAATAGCTAAAAGTGAAGAACAATACATTAATCACAGTAATAACCAAGTAGTTTTTAACAGCTAAATTCATAGTTGTAATTATTTTTTATTGGCAACTAATATGCAGCCAAGAAGGAGACTTCCTTCCCAACTTCCCAAGGTGGGCTCGTAATTATGATATTATAAATAATTTATTTGGTATTACGAAGACACGAAGATTAAAACTGTGTTCAGGGACACCAATACAAACGTGGGAAATTTGTGTCCGCAAACACCAACGTATAGGCGCGCTGACCAATATCCCTCCGCCACGCTCAGCATGCATACACAATACGAAAGTAGTTCCGCCTATGACACGCCAGGCAGGGGGGGCGGAGCCAAGTGTGAGCCAGACTGACACGTAACAAGCCTGCGTAAAATTAAAGGAAGAAGCTGCATCTTTTCCTCAAGTTGCCTCTGGATGCTCCACTTCGATGTAGAGTTGAGCTGTCCCAGCCCAGAGGCCTCTTGGGACCCCTTTAAAGCGACCGAAGCGGGACTGTCGGACAGAGATATCCGACGGTCAAGATGAGATTTTCGCTGTTAATTTCTGTCCTGCGGTCGCTCGGCCCCGTGGTCATCGGTATTTCTTTAGGCTTTACGTTGAGTTTACTGAGTGTAAGCTGGTCGGAAGACGCGTGTTCTCTGGACGGTATGGAAGGGCAGGATGCTTCTTTAGGTCAGGATGGACTGCTCAAAGGAGCCAGAAAGCCCAACTCTATTTCAGCTGTCAACGATGTGGAGTCCGAAGAGGATTTTGAGCCGAGAATAGTCCCATACAAACAGGTCCAAGCGAGCGCCCCCAAAAAAGTTTTCAGGTAACTTGTGTTTGACTGCTTTCTTTAACTTTTCTTTAAGAGCCTGACAGTACCTAGCTGCCACTTGTTCTGAATCCAGATCACGTTGTTACACATTACAGCACAGCAGGCCGCAATTTCAGATCATCCCTTCTAAATGATGACTGGTGATGATAATGATGAAATCACTCACTGTATGGCTCACGTCATGAGGCTGACCAGGTAGCCTATTTTATGTGGGCTTGCAAAGCCTTTTATTTATTGCCCCTCTGTCCCACATGTCAAGACAAAGTTTACAAAAGTGAGGACGTGCCTCGCAAGAAAGCTGAAAGAGATGTGCACATCTCTAGATACATCCCACACACGATTAGCAGACAGAAAAGCAGGAGAAATTGCAGGTTTAACAATTACTTCAATTTAAAAAAAAAGGGGATACAGATTTTTCAAAGAGCACTAATTAGTGAGATAGTTGAGAAAATTGCATTCTAAATACTCTTCCACACATTTGGGTTTTGGGGATATATTCACCCCACGGTGTCACTAACTGACATGTAACGATTAGACTTTAATGGAGTGTCACCATTAATAAAACTAATAAAACAATCAATGGTAACTACAACAAATTCAGAGCCCGTTTCCCTCCACCAGATCACATATCCGCAGAAATTTGGACAAAACATCAAGTCTGCCCCACTTCCTCAGCTGTTTTGCAGTGTAACCCTGACCAGAGTAGAGCTAAATTTAAAATAAAAAAAAAATCTCTTGGTGCTACTGTATGCCTCCGCACTAGCATTTTTTCCCCTCTGGATAAAGATCTTGTTTGAGTTCTGGCCTTTACACCCACAGTGGCTGAATATCTTTTCAATTCCAAGAAAGGGTCTTTCCTTGCGAAGAAGTTCTGCTGAGATTAGAGATGCAAACGTGCAAGTGCTCAGGTTTTACAGGCAGCACGTGCCATACTGTGGTTGGTTCAGTAAAGGGTGGGTTTTCTCCTTATTGAAATAGCCTTAATCCCAAATCATCTAGTTGACCAGCTCCCATGAAATTAAATGTGGGGCAAAAAATGTGTTTATATGGGACAGGTCACCGAAATGATTGATTTACTGTAATATTGTCTATTAGGGATAAATTGAAGCTTGAGTTTGTTTTAAAGCACACTTCCCTTCTAACAGTTACTACACTAGAAAAGTTTCAGACTTTGTTCTGTCTGGTAATCCTCCTTGGGCTTCAGATGCATCTGTAGATGTCTTTTGTGAGACATGTCTTTACTTTTGTGAACTTGAGCCAATCAAAATGTTGGCTTACGGGGGACAAGGGATCAAGCATGGGACTCCCAGTCACCTTACAGATATCCAGAGCTCATACGTGTTGTTTGTCCAAGCCAAGAGTGTAAAACGCAAATATTTAATTTGGGATCGCATATGTGACGAGAGCAGCTGCACGCTCTCACGTTGGAGTGGTTTTACTTGAAAAATGTTGCCGTTTAATGTTTGTTCCGCTGTCTTGAGTGATCTATTGACCAATAGTTGCAGCTTGAATAATAGGTCATTATTAATATGTGGAGCATAGCAAGGAAATGAAAATCAGTTTGGGTTTGTGGTAAGTGATGAAACACAAAGCAAGTTCTTGCATGTTGACTTTTCCAAAGAACTTTTCTTCTAAGTTTTCTGTGTGTGTGTGTGTGTGTGTAGGTAGATATTTAAATAATCTAACCAACAAACAGTTTAGTCTTTTCAGTTAAGATGCTCCTATTGCGTAATTCTGAGCTGATACTGAAGATTAGAGAATTTTCTGCCTGATTTTGCAATAGGAAGCACAGAAAAAAGTCTTTTAGCTGTTCCTTGACTACCTTTGAACATTTAACCATTCTAATAAGTCTACTATAGGCCAACTATGTTATGTTGATGCAAACTTTAGTTTTTGGTAATCATTTCCAGATTTTAATGATTACCAAAAACTAAGTTTATTATTTCGAGATTTTGGGCAGCACAGCGGCGTGGTGGTTACCATTGTTACCTTACAGCTCAAAGTTCTGGGTTCTAGCTGTGGGTTCGAATCCACCTTGGCCTGGGCCTTTCTGTGTGGAGTTTGCATGTTCTCCCCGTGTCTGCGTGGGTTTTCTCCAGGTACTCTGCTTAGGTTAATTGGTGGTCTAAATTGCCCATCGGTGTGAATATTGTCTGTCTCTCTGTGTTAGCCCTGCGACAGGCTGGCGACCTGTACAGGGTGTCCCCTGCCTTTCACCCTATGACAGCTGGAATAGACTCCCGCTCCCCGTGACCCTGAACAGAAAAAGAGGATAGATGGATATTTCCAGATTTTTAATGAGCTAAACCTGTAAATTACACTACTGTGCAAAAGTAATTTCTTTATATTTGGCTTCCAAGGAGCCGGATTTTCTTGTAATTTTATACACTGGTCTTGAGCAATAGTTCTCCGGGCTTTCTGAAGGTCTTTATTTGGACATTGGCTGCTTGTTCACTCGTTTTCTGTTCAGTCTTTGAAACTCACCTTTTTCAGAGTTTGTTAAGCCACTCAACACTGGCCTGTGACTCATTCAAGCATAAAACCAGTGTTTTGTCCACACATACCAGGCAACATAACAAATAACCAATTTTAAATCGCCTAGACCTTGACATTATTGAAGCAGTGTGAGATAATCAGAGACCAGAGCAAAAGACAGCCAGCATGAAAAGGAGATCTTTGAATGTCCTTCAAGAAGCCTCGAGAACTTTTTCTTTAAGACCGCTTAAAGACATGACAAGAAAACTTGCCTGAGAGAGTTCAGGCTGTGTTTAAGAATAAAGGTCATACCAAACATTGACTTTCAAGCGCATTAGAATTGTACAGACTCTGTTTTTGCCTTTATATGCTGTATTTCCATGTATCTTTGTGCATATTTCAACAAAGCGCTGTACATATTTCCCAGTTTTCTAGAAAAATATTAAGAAATGGGCGGGCTGCTCAGGTCTTTTGCACAGTGTTGTGTGTATATATGCAAAACAGTGTCTTTTGATACAAGATCTGTTTGGATAATTTATCCACTGGTGGAATTTTGCTGCTGGTTCTTTTGTTGGCAGTTTTCATTCAAAGCAGCATACACTCAGTCGCTGTTTGACATCTTTTTCAGGGCTAAATACATAAGCACAGAGTTGGGGATGCGGGAGCGTCTGTTCGTCGGGGTCCTGACCTCCAAAAACACCATTAACACCTTAGGTGTAGCTGTGAATCGCACCATCAGCCATCATCTGGACACTGTGATCTTCTTCACCGGATCGCGCAGCCGCAAAGTCCCTCACGGCATGTTTGTGGTTTCTCATGGAGACGAGAGACTGATATGGAACATGTTCCAGACCATCAAGTACATTTTAGAGCATTACATCAATGAATACGACTGGTTCTACTTTGTCCAAGATGATACTTACACTGAAGCCGACAGGATCAAAGTCCTGGTGGAGCATTTGAGTATGGATCGAGAACTTTACATGGGCAAGCCCGAGGAGTTCATAGGAGGGGAGATGGAAGGGAGGTACTGCTACGGAGGGTTCGGGTACCTCCTGTCACGCAGCTTGCTCCTACGACTTCAGTCCTTCCTGGAAAATTGTAGGAACGATATCCTGAGTGCCAGACCCGATGAGTGGCTTGGAAGATGCATCATTGATTACACCAGCATAAACTGCGTTGGTGAATATGAGGTAGGTTGAGAAGGAGACGCAGATTGTTATATAGAATATGGATGTGCAGTTCTGCTGTGAAGCTGCAAGATTTCTCCAAATGTCCAGGCCATCACCATCACCCAGTGCTTTGAAACAGGGGTTGGTGAGGTAGATCTGAAAGTCATTTTAAAGACTAAATTAGACCATAATTTACAAAATAAACGGGTTGTATTTAATAAGAATTTAAACTGAATGAAACTGTAAAAGATCAAAAATGTTTGAGTTCATAAACCGGCAGGTAATCATCCTACAGACTTTTATACAATTTGACGTCTTTATGAAACAGAAGTTGCCCTCTGCTGGCCTTTAGGAAGAATTTAAGACACAGAAACCTTTAAAGTCTTTGAAAGACCAAACTCCTCTTTCAATAGCGCCTTTTTTTTTTTACTTTCTTTTTTTTTTGCCTCAAACTGTGTAATGCAGTTCATAGTTCCTTCCCTAATTCTGAACCACAAAGAAAACTTGCACAAAGACTGTCATTCAGAACAGCCATGTGACAGGTTATATCAGGCATTCTCCGTCTTTAGTGAAAAACAAAACCCTCACGGTGCAAATCATGCTTTGCCTCTGGGAAAGCACTTAAAGCTGACGGACCGCTAGCTATATAAAACTGTAATTATCACGCTAGCACCGAGATGGTATTTGTGTTACAGAATGGTTTGCTAATACGCTTTAGCCTTACATTTTTTTTCCACAGCCCCGGCAGCACTGTGGAATAGGCAAACAGAGAGCACAGCTGAGAGTTCAGCTTAGATTCAGTGGCGTGAAAATCCCCTGTGGGTCAACATGCTGTGCTCCTATAATGTCATTAATGTTTAAGGTCAAACAAGCTCTGTCCGAACACCCTTCAGGTGAGTGATTGTGTCATTCAGGGCAGTCTGCGTCACCCACAACTAAAGTTTTTAGTTTTGTGCAGTTTTCTGTGCAAGTTAATATCTCTTTAGGTTCCATTTTCCCTTCCTTGGCCTCCCCCCAAAGCAGGAAACCATCTTGTACCACAGCTGAGAGTGAGAAACTTGGCTATCTTAAGTGCCCTGATCCAGAATAGCGCCAGCAGAGAACCCCCCACGATAAGGGGGAGAAACAGGGGTGAGCTAAAAGGCCTCATATGGGTGGAGAAAACAGCCTGAACACAGACCCAGACATAATTTTTTTTCTTCATCTGCTTAGAGAGAAAACACTGATGACAATTAGGCACGGAGAATGCTTCACTAAGTCTTCAGCTACAGGCTGTAAGATGTTGGCAAACATTTCCAACACAATTGCCTCGCCGCTCAGTTAAGCATTGTCTCCATTCTTTGTTCTTTTAATAGCTTGATCAGATTGGGTTCACTTTTTTTAATCACTCAAGCTCCTTAGGTGGTTACTTTGTTTTCGGCTTAAGTGACTATATCTGTAAGTGGGATTCTGCCGCCTGTGGCAGTCACTTCTGTTATTTCCCCTGCTTTCTTCAAGCTTGTTGCTAAAGTGAGAGACACTCTTAAATAAACCAAAATAAACATATCCCTAAAAATGACCAAAAGACTGACTGTAAAAATCTGTAGTTATATAACTGTTGTTTTATTTAAAAAAAAAAAATAAGTCCACATATAACTGTGCAATTATGGTCATTTTTGCAGCATAGACGAGACCAAGATGCTGCC
>VUQK01040507.1:15360-33485 GCA_015106715.1 Bujurquina vittata
TATTAATAGTTTTTTTATATAAAAAAAAAAAAATATAAAAAATCAGTCCACATATAACTGTGCAATTATGGTCATTTTTGCAGCATAGACGAGCCCAAGATGCTGCCTCGATGGCATGTAATGTTTGTTTGAATGGAAGCAGCGCAGCATAACAGCCGACAGCTTGGAATAACATTAGGCGTGTTTGTGTCATTGCACCTCTTGAAAGGCCTTGTGTGATTCCTTTCAGGGGCTTAACTACCACCATTATGAGCTGGCAAAAAACTCCGATCCAAGCAAAGAATACAGCGAAGAGTTTAAGAACGCCCTGACCGTCCATCCAGTGTCTGACCCTGAGCAGATGTACCGCCTGCACAGATACTTCACTGAGATTGAACTCCAGAAGACTTATGATGAGATTGCTAAGCTGCAGGTAAGCTGATTTTCAAGTGTCGCAAATCACCCGTGGATCAGTCACAAATAAAAAAAACTACCTTCTCTCTGCTTGCATCTATTGTTCGTACAAAATGCCACAATTTCAGTGTAGTACTAGTTGGGTAAATGTATAGATTTTAACACTCATTGTGTTTCCACAGGCAGAAATAAAGAACGTGAGCGTGGTTGCTTTTGAGGGCAACCGAAGTGCCCAGTGGCCAGTGGGGATCAATCCTCCTTTTGAACCAAAGTCTCGGTTTGAAGTTCTGAAGTGGGAATACTTTACAGAGGAGGAGATTTATTCGTGCATCGATGGCTCTCCCAAGTGTGAGCTGCGTGGCATTGACCGCATGGATGTGGTGGATGTCATTGACACAGCCATAGGAGAGCTGAACAAGAAGTACATGCCCACCTTACACTTGAAGAAGCAGCAGCTGATTAATGGCTACAGACGCTTTGACCCCATTAGGGGGATGGAGTACATCTTAGACCTTCAGCTGGAGGTTGTTAATCAGAAAGGTCACAGCCGCTCCATCACAAAGCGGGTTCATCTGGTGCGACCTTTGAGCCAGATAGAGATCATTCCCATGCCATATGTCACTGAAGCTACAAGGGTCCACATTATTATACCGCTTACCCTGCAGGACCGGAGCTACGTAGACCACTTCCTTGAAGTCTTTGCCTCAAATGCCTTTGAGACCAGCGAAAATGCAGTTCTAACGTTCTTGTTTATTTATGACCCAGTGGAAGCACAGCAAGTTAGCCAGAATGATATATTTGCCAGTGTGAAGTCTCAGATAAACGTTTATGAACGCAAATACCCCACAGTGAAAATCCCGTGGATCAGTGTTAAGACGGAAACGCCATCCCAGATTAAATTCATGGACATCATCTCCAAGAAGCACCCTGTCGACACGCTCTTCTTCCTGGCCGAAGTCCACACTAACATCAATTCCGAGTTTCTGAACCGCTGTCGCATGAATGCCATTAACAATTGGCAGGTATTCTTCCCCATTCACTTCCAAGATTACAACCCCGATGTGGCCTATCACAACCAGCCACGTCCAGCCACAGCTGATCTGGTCAAGGACGCAGGCCATTTTGACCGCAGGTCGTTTGAAGAAGCATGCTTTTACAACTCAGACTACATGACGACACGCAGTCGAATGGTGGCCGACGTCCAGGAAAATGAGGAGATTCTAGAGAACCTGGATATCTATGAAATGTTTGTGAAGTATTCAGGTCTGCATGTATTCAGAGCAATAGAGCCAGCATTACGCCAGCTATACCATTACGAAGCCTGCAACCCGAGACTCAGTGAGGACATCTATCACAGATGTGTTCATAGCAACTTGGAGAGTCTCGGTTCTCGCTCCCAACTCGCCATGCTGCTTTTTGAGCAGGAACAAGGAAACAGCACTTAAACAAGTATCAGTGAAAACCTGACATGTATGCTAAAATAGCCTTTTGATCCAGGCTTGAATTTTGCGTGAAAGGGGCAACCGCCTGTAAGTTGAACCTCAACTTTTCCTGAAATACAACCAATGTTTCGGGGTGTTGTTACACGGGTGAATTCACCTGCTCGTTTCCATCTTCCTGTGTGCATCAAGGGCAGTTTGCTTTTTTTGCGCTCTTAGCTAGTTTAGATATATGAATGCAGTACACTCCAATTCATTTTTTTTTAACATAGTTTTTATAATTGCGTCAAGCAGGCTTTGACCACTAGAGGGCAGAAATTTAGCAGTATTTACACGATTCTTATGGTTAAGACGTCCACTGTACATCATTATTCAGTGGTATTTATAATCTTTCTTTTTGCTTCGTGAACTCTTGGAAGCAATAGTTTGTATTCAAAATTGTCAAGACAGGCTTGCTTGAGCTAATGTACTGGCTACAGCAGCTCAAACAAAGGAACCAAAACAAACAGCAGAACGTAATGTTTTTGCTTTTTCAGTGGGAATGTCCTTTTAATTTAATGTTAATATCAAATGTATTTTAAAGCGGAGCTGTCTAGTATTAATATTTTTTTTAAACTGGTAGTTTGTGTGTCCCTTCACACAGGGGTACTGAAATATTGCACTTGTGATATTTACTGATTTTAAGTATTTACCAAAGTGCATCTTTGCATATGTGCCTTGACAAAAATGACTCCATGAGGTGATGTACATCTATATATTTTTTCATTAGATTTAGCTTTGTTACAACACGAATTACCTAGATGGGAGGTGTTACCTTTCACTGTGCACGGAGCCTGATACAGCGGAGAACTGGGTTATCTTAGGAGCATCAGGATCCCAACTATCCACAGGCTGCACATGTGCCTCTGAGCAGGGAATGTAGTATCTGAGAAACTGCTGCGGGAACCTTTATGTAACAGATAAAGACTTTTTGTGTAGGCCAGCGTTGTATTATTCAGAGTTTGTCTCCTTGCAACTTTTCCAAGAAAACTTACTTGCATGAGGCAATGGAGGGTTAAAATGAATGGATGAGGAGGGGTTCATCATGAAATGCCTGTAGCAATTGCCCAAATTTCCCTTTTGAGATGTGTGGTACTTTAAATGAGAACTGAATTAGTCTAGAAACAGCAGAAATAAAGAATGTATTAAAGCATTTTACTTATCATCACCAGGTGGAGGCAGTCTATGTACTTGAAAAAGAAACTGTTTAGCTTTTTCAAGGAATTGGGACTGTATTAAGATGTTGTCACTGGTTGGTGTTATTGTCCTCCCATGCAGTGAGCTCAGTTAAAGAAATGGCTGCTTTCTCCCAGTTGTAGTGTTGTCCAATGGGAGGTCTTTTCTGGTGGAGGTAGCGGTACTGGACACCACAGTGTTTAGAGTATATTATAATGTGCAATATTACAGATAACACAGCTGAATACATGTCTGATGGAGGACTTTTCATTTGAAAGCAGTGTGTATATCACAATACTGTACGTGACTCATGCTTTCTGTTTAATACAAAGTAAATACACTGTAATTTCTTTTGACAAGACCTTTTAATGTATTTTCTCTGACACTAGACACTTTTCATCATCCAGTTTACTTTGAAATACATAAAATCAAAGCAAGGCAAGTCCTTTTATTTAACTGTAATTGGATTTGATGTATACGTTGGAAGCACTATGTCCACGGTGGTGGTCCTGAAAGGTGTTTTCTGTATTGTCTGTCACGTGAACACAGACCACTGAGGTCAGGTCTTTGCATTAATTTTTTTATTTTCCTGATGCATCTTTTCTCTCTTAGAGCAGTCTTTTGCCGCGAGGGTGCACCAGCTTGCATGAATGTTCGTCTTAATTCTTTGAAGATTACGGCGCTAATAATGTGCGTAATTGAAAATGTAATCTTCCAAAGGAGGGGGGGGGAGGACCACTGTGAAAGATGGAGGGCTGAGATAACAGTATGAAGTTATTGTGGCGATCTGCGTCGTCTTTGCCTTCTGCAGACACGAGAAGCCTAAAATTAAAGGAACAGGCAGATTAATTATCACGCGCTCACAGCCGTCATCACCGAGTGAGATCTCTTAAGTATTTTGTCCGTAAATTATTCAGACTGTCGTATCTCCTGAATTATGCAGATTCTAAACACTTCTGCACTAACAGAGGCTTCCATGACATTCTCTGTACATGTATAAATATTTTATAAACTCTATTTTTAAACTTTTTTTTTAAAAAAGCTTTATTTACGCTGGTTATTTTATTATTTTGTGACAGAATCAAGTGTCTGCTTTATCTTTGTGCTGTCAAAAAAATGGCTTTTGAATCAAGCGAATGATTTAAAATAAAGTTTTTAATATTTTCCATTGATGGTTGGACATGTTGGTTTACAATATTTAATGCACATGGGTACTTGTAAAACCAAAGCAATACATTTTAATTAAAGTTCATCACATTTGATTCTGTGCTGTAATTACCAATAAGCTGTGAATTGTAATTTTTAAATAAAGAATATTTAAATATGTTTTTTTTTTTCTGTATTCTTTGTAATGCAGGTACAAAATCCATTTCGTCCTTTAGGTGTCAGTAGAAGAACACGTTTGCCGTCTGCAGCGCAGGTCGCAGACCAACAATGCCTGCCGGCTTGCTTTAAGCAGGATTGTTGCTCATCATATAGAAATCACATTTCTAATACAAATATTTTGGGTTATAATCTCATAGAAATAAGCAGTGTTTTCTCTGCAACATTCTTGCCCATGTTAGACCTTGGGTATTCCTGATGTCTGGGTTGGGTAAAAACAGGGAAAACGTCGCAACCTTAATTACAGCTTTAGTTATTTCAAGGGTCTATATGTACTGCCCTGAAGCATGCTGGAAAACCGCATAACTACAGAGCAGCTGTGAGTTAATTGTAAGTCATTATTTTGTACTTTATTTTATGTTCAATCCCTAGACTTTCTCCTCTCATGTGAGGACAAGGTTGTTTCAAGTCCTCCATAAATGTAGTTAAACCCCCCCAAACAAAAAAATGCATTCACCTGGAGGGCATTTTAACCAGCAGAATTATAAATTTTGCTATTCTTTTTCTACCTCCAGCAGCGATCCAGGTTGTCCTGCATTGTCTTCCAATAACTACTATTCGAGATGTCTTCATGCAACCTTAAAGGTCATTCTTTTAAAAAAAAAAAAGGTGTCCGAAAATCTACGATACATTTCAACTGTGTGGTTTGGAGGGGAAGAGAAAGGACAGCGTACAGTGAAATGGGATGTAAGAGGCACTGGTTTTTATCTAAACTTTAATAGTCATTGTATTTACCATATTTAACATTTATAAAATGTGTTCTAACAGAAGAAATAATCACAAGATCACACTTATATACAAAATGTAAGCGTTCCTTGTTACTGCAGGGATGGGCCATTTCCATTTCTGTCAGATATAGGAGGAAATTTCTCCTTTTGAATTCCTGACAGCTGCTTGCATCACCCTGCACTTATATTTTTCTCTGAGGCCTCAGCTGAAAAAAAAAATTAAAAAATCAGCAGGAAAATGGCAGATATTCAAAACCCAACATCTGTGGCTAGTGAGATTACATTAATTTTTATGGGTAATGTAATAAGCACATACAGGCTGATTGGTAGTTTAGCTTGCAAAAACACAGGTAGGTCCCAGGAACTGTTGAAGGAGAGAGCTGAGAGCAGGAATCCTAGGAATGTGAGCTACATGTTGTCAAGAAGGGAAGTTGTCCCGTCTGCTACAGCACAGATCTGCCCCCCACCGTGCAGCCCTGCGGCACCTCACACCGGCCGCTGCTGTAAAGTTATCTGTTTTTAAATGAATGCAGAATTATCTTGTATTTTGCAGTGAACCTAAACACACCGCCTTCAGGATTAAAAAGCTTTTCCACGTCCACTCAAGGCTTTCCCATTTAAACAAAACTCTACAGTGATAATGCAGCCTTGTATTCATCTCAACACACCAACCCCTGTGTGACTTCTCTGAGGATAGCTACAATTATTGATGACAGAGGAGAAGATTGTTATGCATAGCCTGTACAGGATGCCATCAGAGACTCAGATTGGGAACCTTTTGAAAATGTCAAAGTGACACATGATTATGAATATTAAACAGCCATGTATAGCCCATGATTACTTGAAAGGAGGAGGGGATTTGGCAGATGGAGACTGGAAGCTCACTGCGAGCCAAAGTGATGTATGGCAATATTGCGGCAACAGAATACACCAATCAAATTAGCAGGAAAAATTATGTTGTCATTTGTTAACATGCAATCCCGTATCGTGAAGTATTCATACATTTCTCAGACAGTGCAGTGTCTGCCACCTTCTGTGCAGGAACGAATTTGGTTCACACTCTGCACCAATGCATTGCGTGATGTCTATTTTGACACGTGTAAGTCCAAACTACAGCTTGACAGCACACATCTGTAAAAAGCTCACTCAAGATAAAAGTGTTTGGCTTGTGATGTAGCCCATGCAGTCCCGTGTAATCAAATGTGAATCACGGATCTAGATTAGCAACTTTCTAAAACGTATAAAGGCTTGTACTAGTAAAGCATAAAAATCGTGTATCAGTCCTGAATAATTCTCTCTCTTTTGGTTCTAACAGAATGCAGTTTATTTGCAAAGGAAAATAGATGTGTGACTGGACCATAAGCAACTTACAGCTAGTCTTTACTAGCTACTTGTGTAGCCTCCTGTACACCCCCCCCCCCCACTGCAGGAACGTAAGCAAAACATCAAACATAGCAATTTATAATATTTAGTCCTATTTAATATTTCCCCCCCATTAATCCGGTCTCCTTCAACTGTTTTCTGCTCTTATTACACTGAACCAAAAGCAAATTCCAGCTTTAAGGATTTGCTAAAGTCAAGGACGCTATAATTGATCGAGCAGACTTTTTTTGTTAAATCAGCGACCAAAACGGTGTAATCAGCATCTACCATGTTACTAGTGTATGCATTTCAAGAAAAGCATGGGATTTCATATTTAACCATTAAAAATAAAGCACAGACACATGGCCAAACAAATGAAACAACTGATTGTGATGTGGTTGACAGCACAGGACCCCATCCTGGTTGTGTTGGTCCCACTGGTTCCCTGAAACAAACATCCATATCGGCAATACTTCCAAGATTGTCGATCCCACCTCTGCTACCATAAACAGTTATGAAGTTTGGGTTGTAGGATATAACGCACACGGTGCTGCTGTAAGTTCAAATTTCTGATTTGAAAAGGATGGCACACGAAAGAGCCTTAAATCGAATACATGCTGCTAAGTGGCTATGGGAAGTCTGGTAAGTTCCTGCAGTGGGAAAAAGATGGCCGTGTATAATAGTGACAAATGTGATGAACTGTGTTAATCCATGAATCAGTTTATATTTGCCTTTGCTTACTTGTGCTCTTAAAATTTGTGTTGTTCTTGTTTTGCCCTTTTTACATAAACCAATAAGAACATGTTCAGCTCTGCCTCAGCGTCTCTTTACATTACCGCCACATCTGCATCTCCAGAGGTTCAGCAGATAAAACCTTACGGCTGCAATAATACTCTTCCAGCTTTTTTAATTGTAATCCCTCCTTTTTTTCATGGATCAGCTCAACTGAGCTGTGTAAGTCTAATGTGCTCAGTCATGTGTGCAAAATGTTAAAGTGCGCATGCAAACACAAACACACACACACATGCACGCACATGCACACACACACACACACACACACACGCATACCTTGATGCTGAGTCCCCACTGAAAATAGCACTTTTACAGTGGTTTCTTAAGGAGATGAGTTGGCAAAAAAAATATTTCTCTTATTGCTTATGTCAGCTTTAAGTTTGGATGCTAACCGAGATGAAGAGCAGATGGTGGGCAGAAATGAGTCGAACATACTTAAAGTACAACCATGTCATAACTGAAAACATAACCTAATCCTCATCCATAAGCAAAGCACGTTTGCATCGTCTTGGGCATCTTAAAAGGAAAACGATGGAGATATTAGTCACAATGCATTCAGTCCGTTCTTGTTACCTGGATGAAGGTATTAATGTCTGGCAGTCTATCATATCTGCAGATTGTAAGTGTACAGTAATTGCTACAATCGTGATCGCTATATTCTCATATAAAAAATCTCTAAAATGTATAAATAACTAAAATTTATATTACATAAGAGATATATATTAACTAAATATAAACAACAACCATTGAAACTGAACCTTTAGAACGTTCTCATTTTTACGTTGGATTTTATGTACAGGTACGATGCTACTCTCTAACACCTTAACCACAAACCAGACAAAGTGTATCATGTGGAAAGATGCTGCTAGATCATCTAAGCCAGGGTCATATATTTCAGCCTAAATAATTCCCTTCATACTTTGGATGGTGAATAAGGTATGCTTACTGAAGTCATTGCCATCTTGTACACAATATAGAACATATAATAGTATCTCTTTAAATAATTACATAATATATTGTGTAAATGACTTTTTATGGTACACTGTGTTCTCCTCGAAGTAAGAAAAAAGTTTCAAGAGAGATAAATGGATACAGACAGAAAAAAAAAATCCGAGATGCTAGCTGAATAAATAATAAAAAAAAAAATTCCCCTCATTTTTTTTTGGAGTATAAAGTGGATCAAGGTGACATGCAGTCCTCCTCTTGTTCCCTTGTAGTGATCATGTACCAAAAATTGGTCCTGAAATCACAAAGTGTCTGGAATCACGACGTGAAGCGGGGCGATGTGGAGTGGGATCCCATCCAGAGAGAGAGAGAGAGCGAGAGAGAGAGAGCAAAAAAAGAAAAAGAAAAAGCCGTGTCCGATTTGTGCCTACATACTGTACGTACAAGTGGTTTGTTAGCAGCACAAGTTTGGTGTTTGACTTTGGCTGTAGCTTTTCACTGGTGACAGCAAAGGAGTGACGGAAATGCCAAAGGTCTGTTATTGGTCTCAACACAGACGGCTCTTATCTTTTGTTGTCACCAAGACCGGAAACAATGGTTGGCTTTAGCAAGCGAAGTCCTCAAACACCCCATGGTGTCCGGCGTGTTGGTGGTGAGGATGAGGGTGAGGGTGGCTATGAGGGTGAGGGACGTGGTGGTTGGGGAGGATCGTGTTGGCGTACGCCCCCTCTGGGTGACTCCGTGCCATGTCGTTGGGCTCCTGTTGAAAGCAAAGCAAAGGAGATCAACTTCAAGATCTTTAGGCCAACTTTCTTCTTGTTGGCTCCCTCACAAACAGGAAGTTTGAAGAGCCAGAGGTGGGATGACCATGTTAGGAATCACGGAAATCATGAAGCTCCAAAAGCAGAAAAAAGCAGTCAGAGACTAAGTGTTAAGAGTGCTCTAAAGCCTAAAGTTAAGGCTCACAGGGATTACTGGTGCATGATTAACATCAGCGTCCCCCAACGTAACAGCATAAATATTACAGCAAAAAGGAAAAACATGATAATAGGTCCACTTTAAACTACTTTAGAGAGCTGTATGTAAGATAAATGGTGAATCTCTGCTATGAGACTAGTGATTTATTTTCTGTAAGTTGCTAATGGATTTTAATGCAGTGGCAGTTTTGCTTGTGTTCATAACTAATCCAGAGTCTACTGCTAACCACAACACCGACCTCAACAGTGAACTATGATATTAGCCAACATCTGACACTGTTTGTAATGGTTTGGGCATGCAGCAAAGACGTAAGACACAGTCACAGTTAGATAAGAAGTCCATTGTTCAGAAATAAGCAACTTCCAAATAAAGTTGTGCAAGAACTAATCTGAGCTCTGGGGGAGGATGTGCTTTGCACAGTGGTTAGGACTAATTAGGAACATTACACTCGTTATTATTTTAGGAGTGGGAAAAAAAATTAATTTACTCATTCTTTTGTTGTTTTCTAATGCAGTTACAGTGCTGCAGGGGAAATTGTACACTCGGCATGAAAGTAGTGCAAGCATCATTTGTTACATTGCACAATGCGCTGTACCTTTGCTTTCATTTCCTCTAGACCCACTGTTGCAACAGTGCTGGCCTGCTGCTTGTTTTTCTTCTCTTCTTTCTGCGGCCTCAGCACACGCTGTAGCCGATGCTTGATCACCTGGTTTCGCCGAGACCACAGCGGCAGGGAGGGTTAAAAAAAAGAGAAGAGATGAAGGAGTGAGACAAGACATGCAGCACTGTGAAGAGTTCATCTGACATGACGTCTGCATTGCAATCCCGCACTCTGATTTTGCTTTATTCATACATGTTTGGCAGTCAGGAGGCAGCTGGGTGTGAAGCTTAAAGGGGATACAGATGAGGCAGGAGTTCATTTCATGATCAGCGTTAGTAGCATGTCCTCAGCACCGACCTGAGCGGATATTAGTTTCTCCTGCCTGGGAATCAAATAAAACTTCTCACATGCATAATAAGTGATAAGATTCGCACTGCAAGACCTCTCCTTAAAATTTCAGGTGATTTTGTCTCAGAAGAACATACTGATATGCTCAGTGGTTACATTTGGGGAAAAAAAGGGATGACAATTAGAGCGCACAATGAAGCACTAATGTGTTTTGTAAATAGTGACTGTGGTTGATTTGTGAAAACCAGCAGGACAATAGATGTTAATTATCGCTAATTATACCACAGCTACTGCAGGTTTGGTTTCATATTGTGATTGGCTGATACGTGTGGACTTGTATGCGCATTGTACCTCATAGATATAATCCAGTATTTCTAAGACTGTCAGGATGCTGGCTCCGATGAATAAACCCATCTGTCCACCAATGTCACCTGAAAAGAAAGGACTTAAGTAGTGAAGGAGATGCCCAGCGGACGCAACACCAAATCTGCTCCTATTTGCTGCTAATCATAATGAATACTAAGCACCGCTGCAATAAAAACACCTTTCAGTCCCCTCCAGTGAGACTATTTAATATTCAGAAAATACAGGAAAAAGCAGACAGAAATCTTACCCAATAAACCTGCAACATCGTATGCCTTCTTTTGCTCAATCGTTTCATAGTTCAGAGCTTCAAAGAAGATATCCAAGACCAGGAAGTTGTCTCTGGAAAAAAAAGTGTCAATACCAGAGAAAACATAGTGAAAAATGCTTGTAGAAATATAACATAATTTTCAAAAAAAAAAAAAATAATCAAGTCATCTTTATGCTCTCTGTTAACTGTCAGGCCTTCAGAGCTTTACACAGATCTAACCAGTGCTTGCGAGATAATGATGTGTTACAGGGTTTAACTGAGACGAGCTGAACGTGCGCTGACAGCATGCTTAGTCACTGCCACATCCTCCATCTCGCTGGATGCAGAAAGGCTGCTAATATTAAATGTTGTGAGGCATCATACGCTTTTTCGTTTAGCCACATCCCCGACCATTAGGCACCGAGAGGAATTACATTATTACTGCGCTGAATAACTTGTGATTTAAATGTAAGCAAATGTTCCATATAACACACTGTGGAACAGTACTAACCATGTTTATTCAAAGCTCCATGCTCCGCTAGTCGCTCTGTGCGATTCACGTGTCAGGATATTATTAAAATAATCTGGTTGTTAGAAGGTCTTAGATAAATGCACCCTCAGAAGAACTATAAAACGTGACTCATTACGTAGCGTCATTATTTATTTTACACAAATTAAGCCAAACTGTAGCAGCCACGTATGAAAAACTTAGTACACCACATGATTCAGCAGCTTGTAATAATCATTTCCTGCGTGACTCTCAGTCTCTTGTGGAGGAACTGTGGCCCACTCTTCTTTACACCATTTTTTCAGGTCTTTGAGGTTTGCAGGCACTCATTTATGCACAGCTCTCTTAAGCTCCCACTTTGGACTTTGGACCACTGCAGCACCTTGATTCTTTTCTTCTTCAGCCATTCTGTTGTAGATTTGCTGCTGTGCTTAAAATCATTGTCCTGTTCCATGACCCAATTCTGGCCGAGCTGTCGGACACATGGCCTCACATTTGACTCTAGAATCATTTGTTATACAGAGGACTTCATGGTTGACTCAATGACTGCAAGGTGCCCAGGTTTCGTGGCTTCAAAACAAACAAAATTCTCACCCGTCCTCCGCCATGCTTGACGTTTGGTATGAGGCATGCTGATATGCTGTGCTTGTTTTCTGACAAACATCCATTGGTTTCGTCTGCACAAAGGACATTGTTCCAGAAGTCTCGTGGTTTGTTCAGATGCAACTTTGCTAAACCTAATCCATGTTCTTTTTTAGAGAGATGGTTCCTTCAAATTTGCCGTGCTAACTGAGGCCTGAGGTCTGAGATGTGGCTCTTGGGTTTTTTGCAGTTCCTCTGAGCAATGCATGGTCTGACCTTGGGGTGAATTTGCTGGGACAGTTGTTGGGAAGATACAGTCTTGAAGGTCTTGAATATTTTCCACTTGTGAATAATCTTTCTTGCTGGACTTCAAAGTGTTGGAAACTGAGGGGCAGCAGCAATGGCTTCGTTGAGATGAATGATGATGTCTTTCCTCCTTGGCAAACGTTTGAAAAAAAACCCTCTGGTTTTATAGGTGTTCTCATTTCCTGATGATCAATTAATCAAGTGCATTTGATTATTAGCAGCTGGCTGCTACTCGCCCTCTTAATTCCCATGTAAGTACTAAGGGCGTACTTGGTTTTTCACAAATTGCTTCTGTGATTTGTCCTAGTTTTTGCCAAATAAATGATGACTAAAACCTCAGAACTGGAAGAGCATGTACTCTTCTTTACAATGGCTGTATGGCAGAAAAACCAAGAAGGACAATAGGCTGCCAGAAATACCAGCGACACACTTAGAATCTTATAATACAATAAATATTTAATAATGTCAGATGGAATTAAAAAATAAAGATGCAAAGAGACTAGCGCATGATGATCAGTTTCCTATTACTGTACAAAATAGAATTGATTTTTGTTGATATTTATGGTTGTAGGTCTGTTAGTGGTTGCAGTCTGGTGGTCATTGTTTATGACACCGAACACCACATCGCTGCTCATAAGTGACTTGAAGGTTCCCTGCCATACCTGATGTAGTCCTCTGATTTGTCATATTTCCTGGAGAGATAGCGAGCCGAGCCCTTGCTGGGGATTTTGACCATGGAGAGCTCTTTACCATAGCGGGTGAGATTGCAGGGCGTCTCGCATGGGCAGGTGTCCCCACTGTTCTTCTGTAGCTGTGCTGCAACACAAAATGTCAGCGAGGGTGTTTAATAGATACTGTACTGGTTTCACTTTACTTCCAAAACATACGAACCACACAGAATCAAAAACAACTGCAACACTGCTGCTAGGTGGTAATTATTAGGTTAATACATTATTATTATGGACAGCTTTACTTTGACTTTATAAAGCATTGTTTGATTCATGTTTAAACAAAACTTTTTTCTTGTCATGGTTTTATTTTGCTAAGCGGCCAGTGCCACATGCAATGAGACTCAGTGCAATTGTGTGCTAATGCAGTACAACATATACATGTGTATACCAGCTGATGTGGATGAATAGGATTGTTCTTTTTCTGTTTTAGCCTTATTGGGTAAGGCTCGCGACAGGCAACACTTTGTGCCACCACTCAGCTACATTTAAATTATACTAATTTCATGCCAAACAAACTCTTCTTACTCAATGTTTCTCCTGGCTTTACAGGCAGTGCTGGGCGCTACGTACAATTATTCGTACAATAGCTTAACTACCAAATATTTTAAAAGGAGGAGGAAAAGAGGAACTCCACAGGAAAGCTGCAGACAGTTGGTGTGACAGAAGGGACCAAAGAAGAAAAAGAAGAAGATATTTTCCAGTAGTTTGCTGGTGGTTGGCTTACATTCATATTGGTTAAAAAGCAAAAAGTTAATTGAGTTAACTTTTTTTCTTCGTGTGTGTGTGTGTGTGTGTGTGTTTGTGTGTGTGTGTGTGTGTGTTGTTAACTACTGAAAACTGTTGGCTATGTGGGACAAAAAAAAAGGAAAGGTTTTATTTTTCCATTGCTTCTCTATTGCATGAAACCATATTTGACCACTCATGAAAATCTATTTTTGTCACAACAATATATAAATATAATTAATTGCAATGATGTCCCTGCATAAAAGGTCAGTGAGTTTGTGGGCTCCTGGGAGCCCCCTGCATGTTTTATCCAGTGTTGTGCTGATGTCGTTGGATTCTGAGCCAAAGAATTATGAAAGGATCTGTGGGAGAGTTTAGTTGAAAAGGATATAAAAACCTATCCAAAGAATTGAGAATGCCAATCAGTAGTGTTCAAACTCTAATTAAGAAGTGGAAAATTAGGGATTCTAGTGAAACCAAGCCACAGTCAGGTAGACCACAGCTGCCTGGAAACCAACTTCAGCTAACATACAGTACAGGACTCTGGGGAAAAAAGTGGTGTGGCTGTTTCAAGATGCACAATAAGGAGGCACATGGAGGCAAATGGGCTGCATGGTCAAGTCGCCAGACGAATTACTGTGCCAATGCCACAAAGAAGGCCTCGTACACTATGCCAAACAGCACAGAGACACGCCTTAGAACTTCTGAAACAAAGTTATTTGGAGTGATGAGACCAAAATTGAAGTTTTTTGGCCACAACCATAAACGCTACATTTGGAGAGGAGTCAACAAGGCCCATGATGAAAAGTACACCATCCCTACCATGAGACATGGAGGCGGATTGTTGATGTTTGGGGGATGTGTGAGCTACACAGTCACAAGGAACTTGCATGCATGTTATCAGAATATACTGGGGCGCAATTTGAGCTCATCAGACCAGAAGCCGTGCACGGGATTGCAACATGGCAATGATCCAAAACTAGTCAGCAGGACAAGTCAGCCTGTCACTGGCTACAGCAGCTAAAGGGAAGGCTCCTGAGTGGCCATCTTAGTCTCCTAACCCCAATATAATCGAGCCACTTTCTGGAGATCTCAAACATGCAGTTCATGCAAGACAACCCGAGAATTTACAGGAACTGGAGGCCTTGAGCCAAGAAGAATGAGCAGCTTCACCATCTGAGCAAATAGATTGCCTCATGCACAACTACCACAAAAGACTTCAAGCTGTCATTGATGATAAAGGAGGCGAAACATGGTATTAAGAACTAGGGTTTGTAAACTTTTAATCAGGCTCATTTGGGTAGTTTCTGTTGTCATTATAATTTAAAAAAAGCCAACACAATTGTTTGATAATAAATGGCTTCACCCAACCACTAACCACGAGTGAAAGAAACGTTTTTGTGTTGTCATTCATTTGCTCTGAAAAAAGTACTTTAGAATACAAGCTTCACTTTAACCATACATTCACACCGTGCTTTATTTTATTCACTTTAAGCACTTTGTTTGCCTCAAATCAAATTTAGAATTACTAGTTATCCCAACATGCATGTCTTTGGTTTGTTGGAATGTGGGGTAAACTCCTGCATGCACGGTGAGAACATGCAAAATTCACAAACAGTGCTAACTGCACCACTGTGAGGGTGCGTGTACTCGTAATACTGATACAACCAATTCATCATGGCCTTTACAATATGCTCATCATCCCGTCCTCTTTTAACAGCCCGTAAACAAAAATGCAAGTTCATGTCCATTTTTAAAAACTTATCTAGCAGTGGAGTCTGCCATAATAGAAGCAGACCACATGACACTAACACACCAATATTTGTCAGAACATCTTAACAAAATTATTCTATTGATAGTCTAATCTAAAGTAGGAATTAGTCTAAAGTAGGGGTGTGTACAGTAACCCTATGGCAATAGCCACTTAGAGAATAAATGGTGAAGAAGGGCTACTGAGGACTTTACACCCAATTAACATGCAGGTATGAAATGCTCGCACACTGGCAAATATGTTTTTATGGTCCTGACTCCAAAGCAACACAGCGTACGCAGGACAGTAAATGGCTTTTCCCAATCTGTCTCTTTAAATTCTAAATGCATTCAGTCCAGACAAAAGCGGGTACAGAGAGCACTGAAAGCAGTAATTATAATTTGATGATTTATGAATTTTATAACTCAAACAATTAGGTTATTTGTATGCAGGAGCACGGTGGCATACATCATTTGTCTGACGTGGGAACAAAACATCTTTACAATATAAATATATAAATTACATCTCGATGTATTACCTTTCATGGGGGCCGACTCTATTAGTACTGTCTGATTCAGGACTATGACCCCCCCCATGAATGTGGTCCATTCTTATAAGATATATCTAAGATTTAATTCAGCCACGTTTTAAGCAGGGCATGAGTTCTGTGAAGAGAGACTTAATTAAATTTCTGGCTTATTTGGCTGATACATGATTGTACTTATGTCTGCTATACCAATAAAAAAACCCTTTCTTTTAGTGGAAGGCCTTTGAAATCAAAGTTCTGTGTCTGCTGGGAGGTCAGAGTCAAGGCTGAGGGGTGCAGATATGCAGGAATGAAGGGTTTCATATTAAGAGTTCAACAATGGAAGCAGAACAGTCATCAAGCTCTAAAGTGACTAAATCACAATGAGGAAAAGTCATTTCAAAACACCCAGTCTACCTCCAGGTATTTGTAATACAGGAAAAAAAAATCCTTATCATATTTACTGATTGTGTTTCCATTTCCCTTCGGGGGAGTCTATTGTAATGAGAAAAGAAATGAAGGGAGATTGTTTCTTACCAAGCGCTTTGTCAACACAGTTGATTTTACTGGGAGGGCAGATATCTGCAGTTCCTGCAAAGGAGAACAGAAAATGAGTCTGATCAATCAGAAACAAAATGATCAGTGACCCGTGTCTGCTGCAATGAGGAAGCGTGGCTGTGAACAACACTCCACAGCTTATCATTCATCTCCAAATGAAGGCAGGCACACAAAGGATGACTTCCATCCACGGAGTCTGGGCCATCTTGGAAGTCTGTCCTTGATTGCACTGAGAAATGGAGCATGCTGGCTCCACCCGCGAGGCATATTTAGAAAGTCTTTAAAAACCAATCAATGAGACACTTCCTGGCAGAAAAACATGCTGCCCGGGCCATTAATGACAGGTATTCATCAGCAGCACAATTAATTGGCAGAGGTGTGTTTGTCTGTCTGTGAAATGTTCATGGGGTTAATGTTTTGTGGAATTCTCCATCCCAGTGGCTAAAAAAATGTTCGTTAACACAAAGTTCAATTACACCTGATGATCGGAGGAGTTTATTTTAAGAGACTTTCACACTTTTGGTGGAAATGCCTTACTCTTCAAAGAGCAGAATTCTGAAGAAGCCATTAAATATTCAATATTAAACATTCTTTCAACTGCCTCGTGCATGTTTTTTTTTAGACTTTTTGAATGTGAAAGCAATGCATGTGGAGTGTCCCGGGGTGCTGTCGTCACATCAAGAACAACTTTGCAGCTTTTTTTGGGTGGTCGTCTAAATATAGAAATGGACTGAGACACTGAAATATTAACACACAATCAAACAAATCTGGGAAAACACAATTTTGCTTCTATGGTTCACAGTTGAAGAGCCGCGAGGTTTATAAATGGCCACGCGCTGGCTCAGTCCACCTTAAAACTCAACAATCGGTGGCCCACGTTCTTTTATTTTTCAGTGAGACGGCACGGCGAGTTCACCGGATGGCCTCATCTTCCCTCGGCGAGCTTTTGAACCAGCAGCCTCAGAATTTCATTTAATATGCAACAATAAATTGTATTCATTATTGATAAGTGCAGTGAGCTAATGCGAGCTACCCGCTAGCTTTCTGAAGCCCTCTCCTGCTTCTTCTGAGAGCAAATGGCCTGGAAAGGCTTCCACATTTAATAAATATCATATCTGATGTGATACATCATCACAGAAAGCAAAGTGATTCTGCTGCTCCCTGAGCACCTCTGCCCCATCCTTTCTGTTCATCAATTCAAAGATTTCCCATTTCTGAAAGTCCTTTTCTTTTGTCAGTCATTTAAAAATATTCTGCAATGTCGGCAATTTCTGACAGTTTGAAAATGTAATTATATACTATGGAAATTCTTTGCTTTTTTTAAACATATTTGGATGACCACCTATTTAACATCATAAAGGGTGATATAATGAAATAAATCAAACAGCCACGTGAGAAAAGTGAGCACACCCTGCATGTAGCTTCAATTAGGAGCTCGAGATTTGGTGCCAAGGTTTAGATCCACCTCAGAGAGTGACAGGTACAACCTGTCTTATTGAACCCTCTGACATTGACAGTCTGGTGTTATTTTTGCCAATGATGTGTGCAGTGTCATCATGCCAAGCTCTAAAGAGCTCTCCAAGGCCTTCGGAAAGAAAAAAAAAAAAAGAGCTGAGCGAGGCAAAACAAAAACCGGAGAAAAAA
>VUQK01040507.1:34079-58024 GCA_015106715.1 Bujurquina vittata
GGTTGGTGTTTTTTAGGGTTTTATTTTTTAAAAAGGGCCGGGTTGGATTCCTTTTGGGTTTTTTTTTTTTTTTTTTTAAAAACACTTAAAAAGCTGTGTGCAACACCAGCTTCTATTCTTACTTTTCCATCAGGAGAATACAGCATTCAATAAATAATTGAAAAACCTGTTTTCTCACAGTGTTGTTATATCACAGTCATCTGTAGCTACTTCTCCAAACATCTGTTTGTTTCCATGTTTTTGCTTGTTCTCAATTGCATCGGACATCTGCTGGATTTCCAGGTGCGCGAGACCACCAAGAAGAGAGTGCAGTGTAAATGTAAAACGTCTCTGGAGCAGGGTTAACTAGGTTCCTCCCAAATCATGACATAGCAAGTTCCTTTAAGGCGTTCAATCTCTGCTGTGATCAGTCCACTTTGGTCCTGCCATTGCAGCCCGCAAATCCAAGATTAAAATGTGACTGCTATGTAAATGTGTACGCCGATAACCACACCATTTAGACTTCATAGCATCGTTCTGTCAAAAACGTGATGAATCACATCTACCTCAAATCGTCTGTCTCATATTTATTTAACCGGTTTTGAATGTCAGCTGCACTTTGCAAAAGTGGAAATGAGGAAGAACACATGACGAGTTTCTTGTCTTAACTTTAAATGCTGCCACTCTCAGCATGCAGACACATCAAACAGTCTGCATCCAGTGACTCAGCTCGGTGACTTCCTGCTCTCTAGCCATGATGACGCACACGCTGAAGCTCATTTTGTGTTTGTCGCACTCAACTCTATAACATATCCTTGCATCGAAGGGACAAAACTGCTTAAATAGTGGTTTGATATAACCAGTGTTCTCAGTTTCCTACCAGACATATTTTTGCACCATGTCGAAGCAAATATGAGATTTTGTACAGCCATTCATGGTCTGCTGTTCCTCCAGTGCCATAAAATGTTTTTATATTCACCGTTTTGAGTGAAACAGCTAAGAAGATAAATAGACTGAACTTCATTAGGTGCACAGATTGTATCAGGATAATAATGTTGCAGACTACTTTTAACATAGAGCCATCACTGTGCTCAAATTGGTTTGTAACCACACAAAGGAAAAGCTAATATCATGCCCATAATCGTAATCTGTGCTTGTGCTTAGTTCTAACAGAGGCAATCTTAGGAAAACCATCCCATTTCCTATTAATCTCATTCAACAGAAACTGTCTGCAGTTCACACAGGGGCTGCTTATGAGATAGTCCACAGTGAATTTGAGCTAAATGCTTAAAATCGCCATTTTCACCTCCTTTTACATGAAAATAAAAGTTCAGATTTTATTTTAGCTTTCAAAGAAACAGCACTGATTATATGTCCCTACCATAATGTAAAAGAGCGGCGGCCCCGCTCTCTTAACGGGAAGTCGATTTTGCTAATGTTTGATAATTAGTCAGTTAAGGATTGCATCCATTTCCAATCAAATCAAAACAGAAACCTTTACATGAGTACATGAAGAAGCTGGTTGTGCAGGACGAGGGTGACTGCTATCAGGTGGGGGCTGGAAATTCTCTGCTGCAGCTCATTTGAAGTGTGAAATCAAAGTGCCACATACTGTAAAGTGGCTAGTGGTGCTGTTAACACCCCCAACCCAGACAGAAAGCTAGTGTACTACAATCAAACTGGTTAAAAAAATTAATTACATAAATTAAGCAAAATTAAAAACTAATAAATATAGTGAGCTTTAGGTCAGTGTCATAGCTTGAATAGTCCAAGCAAGGAAAATTGCATAGGTAATATCTTGCATAACCACGAACGCTGAATTAAAACACTAATTTCAGCCATTTATCATTGACCTAAAATGTGCCCACTCAGGAATGTATTTTCTTTAATTCTTCCTAGCAACAGAATAGAGAAAAAACAACAGAGCCTTATTTTACTTTGTGCTTCATGAAAGTCAAGACTGAGTTTAAATTAGATGTAAGTAAATGGCCAAATAATCCAATACAGGCAGCAGTACTAAGGGCAGTTTGTGAGGCACCTACCAGTAGAAACCAAACACAACCAAGACCAGTAATAATAATCAATCATAATTAATAATAGCCGTGGGAGGACAACAGAACAATTGCTGGACAGATGGAGATGGATGAGCAAAAGCATCCAAACCTCATTGAGACTTTTGTCTGACGTGCCTGCAGCCAAAGAGCTGGCAGGAGAGAAGAGCATCCCACTCCAGATATCAAGCATCAAGGTCAGGCATGTGGCAGCCCAAATTATATCTACGCTGGAGTGATTCAAGTGGGCCAAAAAATGATGACTTGTTTTGCACAATGGGTCATCAAATCTCACGCAAATACTGGGCCGGCTGGCTTTTCAATTACACCAGGCCAACAAGGCCAACAATTTTAAAAACAGAGGGAAATACTTGAAATACCAACTCTGATTAGTATTTTTTTCACCTAAATTTCCCAATGTAAGATTTGTTTTTGTGTGCCATTTCATAACCTTGAATTCCTTTTTTTTAAGTTCCAGTCACACTTTTAGTCATTGTGTTTCACACTTTTTCAGCTTTTGGTATTTGGTATTATGACACATGTTCTGTTTAAAGATAATGTAGGGGCTGATCTTACCGGGCATGTGAACCATTCTGCACTTGCACACTCGTAAGACCTCGTTGGTCTCGCAGAGCAGGCGACAGGCGCTGATGCTGTACGTGTCATATCCTGGGAACTTCTCTTTGCTGGTGGAGCGGCAGTTCCCCCAGGGCTGTGGCAGGTAGGTCAGCTAAGCACACAAAGATTTATTAGACCCAGTGTGAGCCACCGGGGTTGCTGGGAGAACAGTAATCTGGTGGTGGGGGTCGGGGGGTGGGGGGCAGGGATGGTGTGCTAAGATGAAAACGACCTACCCTCTGCTCCTGACAGGAAACAAAGGTCTGGAAACCCGGAGAGACACCAAACCCCAGCTGGTGGATGTAGGGAGGCTCATCTTGACTGTGGATCTGAACACGGATGCCGGCCTCCAGGGACGTCTCATCTTCTCATCAGGATGAAACAGAGCACGGATCGTTGCGGAGGGAAAGTACAAGGGAATTTCAGATGGCTGCCTCATCTGACAGCTAGGGCTCAGCTTGATGCTAACTGCATATCATTTATCAGTCATGTTTAAAAAATAGGCCAGTGGGGATTAATTTTACGTGACAACTTCAATACAAACACAAATCTGAGGAAGTGTATTGTGTTTCGGAATTCCCTTTAACAAATCACATTTCCAGGTGCAGCCAAAACAATCAAAAGATGCATTATTTACAGAGCATGACCAAGACAAATAGATATGGGATGTTATTGATTTAAACTGCTGCAGAGGTATGTCACGGTATTACACAGAATGGGATTACAATGGACAAATAGTGCTGAAGCTTACTTGTCTCTCTCCAGATTGGCAGATACTCATCCTGCTGAATATCCAACATGATCTCCAGCCCATTTCCCATTCCGCCCTGCTTGGTTTTCCTGGATGTAGTCTTGTTGCCATTAAAAGTGTAGCACTTCCCATATCGGGTATACACCTGGGAGAGAACAGATTCATATCATGAACATCTCCATAAGCATGACAAAGTCCACATCCCGCATGTGACACGCTCATACAGTTGCACTGAAATGAAATCAGAGATATGGAGCGTAACATAAACAAACTGCATCTCTGGCTGGACACGTTTCTGAATATTACCCACAAACCTTTGGATGCAGTGCTGGCTCAGTCCCTCCTGGATTTTGATAAGCAGTATTTGAATCAATTTCCAAGCCCCACCACACAAAGCCTACACAATGCTGCTCAGTAGTAGCACCATCCCACTGAAATATCAAATGGCATAAGAGATTCTTTAATCCCTCTTCAAAAGAAAACAAAAGACAATAAGAGAGAGGCTGCTTTAAATAAGCTATCACACCGCCACCTATCAGGGGAGCTGTCTCAGTGGGGAACACATCATCTCTTTGTCTATACCTCTCATCTAAACTGCTGCACCGCAGAAAATATCATTCTTACCAGTCATTTAACTGTTATCGCCACCAGTTTTTAAAGGCACAATCCATGATCCACATGCAAACAAAAAGGGACTGGATCAGCACTGCCAAAATCCACAATACAGGGTTGGGAGCCTTTCACAGACACTGATTAAGGTTTGATTCTAAGGGCAGTTTATTGCTCAAAAAGCTGAGTCCCTCATCTGAACAATGATGATACAATCATAGCTTAGGCACTCTTACGAGGTATGGCAGGTGTCCAGCTTTGGATTTCTTCACACATTGAAGTAGAGCATGTCAAGCTAGAACTGGAGCGAGACTGCATTTAAAGAGAGCTGAGGATGGCTAACTTTTGGCCTTGCCAAAGCCAAAAAGGCAAGAAAAAACAAGATATGGAGCATTTATCTTTTTAAAGTGAGAGTAAATGTAAGAAACTAAGACTGATGCTACCTGGGTTGGTTAAACTTGTGATATTTGCTACCTGCAGTCTGATCTTACCTTTTTACTCAAGCCTTACATATCCGTTTGGCCATTGAGCAGCAGTAATATTCTAAATGTCATCCTTTTAACCTGAAATTTGATGACTTTTCATAAAATGGCACAAAATACACAGAATGAAATTATTTTAAAGCTTTACACTATTTTAGACGGTCTGTATCTATATTCAGATGGATTTTAGATCTACCCGTGTGGGTCAAATCAAGGAAAATTGTGGTTTTAGGGAATCTTTAAACTGTGAAACTGTGTATGCCATGTCTGTGTGTCTGTGTGAGCTTCCTCTGGGTACTACTGCAGTCCAAAGACACGCATGCAATGTTAATAGGTGACCATGGAAGTGAGGTAGATAAAGTGCTTCAAGTGTATAGAATAATGTGCTGTATGAATGTATGAAAGTGCATTGTAAATATATTTGTAGTTCAAAATTTGGTATAAAAACTTAATATGAGTGAATTCTTGGCCCAGTGAAGGCATCACGTATGAAGAGTTAATAAGCTGTTTATTAAAACTGAAGTCAATGCAGAAGTGCTTTAAACTCACATTTTTTTCTAATAGCTGGAAGGAGGTTGACTTATCATAATGCAAAAAGATGTCCAATTATGTATAAATTAATGAGAAAATGTCTGGTTCTCACCTATAATTTCTGTAAAGATTGTCTTGATCAATATGGCTCCTTATTTAATTCCACATGATGTTCCTTTAGGAAATCAGGGTCTCATTTAGAGCAAAATAGAAGTAATATGGTTAAAAGTTGATACCCTATGAGCACACCATGCCTCTTGGTTCTTATTCAGATCCACCCCTCACTTGTTCATCACTCAGAAGTACTAAAAGACACTCAACTGGTCTTTCAGTTTTTAAGTTAATGACATTTTTTTTGTTTTATAAAAAAGTACCATGGAAATGCCCGAACTGCACAACTGAAAGCAATAAAACCACCACAAACCACTGGTTTACATCAGTTGGCTACATTAATTTTGATATACAGTCTATAGTTGTTAAGATGCTGACATTTTGCCCTTAACCTGAGCACAAAATTACATATGTAGCAAATAATTAAACACTATTTTAAAGTAGCATCTTTAAAAAAGCAAACTAAAAAAAGCCAGCTAGAAATATTTAAAAGAAGCATTTCCTACCAACCCATGCAGCCGCTCTTAAATCAAATAGCTCAGTACAGCTGATGAAGATGTATATATATATATATATATATACACACACATACACGCACACACTTTTTTCAGAGTGCAAAAAAGTAATCTATTGGATTCATTCTGTCCAAACATCACATAAAAGAGGACAGTGATGAAAGTATTCAAGCTTAGGAAATCACATGGCAGGAGAGGTCAACAGAGAAGGCACTGCAGAAATGACAGTGAAATAACAATTGAGCTGAACAGACAGCAGACATATCATTAAAGAGACACTATGACAGTCCCTGCATTCGCAAAAAAACATAGATCTCTATGTTCTGACTTTGATATCAGCTTGATCCACCTAATGAGTGCTGTGATGTCTAAATAAGGGACACTGGTGGAACAACACAAGCTCTCATTTGCAGACCACAGGGTGTACCCGCATTTGAGATGGTTGAACAACAAATCAAAGCCATGGTTATGGGGTTCAGTCAAGTAATTCCCTGGAACAGTTGGCAATTTTGCAATGTCCACAACAGTGATTAGAGCAAGAAATGAGTACTGTTTACAAAAGCTGTTTAGGACGGCTGCATTTCATGCAGTAATAGACCTCGGGGCCTTTGATCTACCTCTTTGTACATGCTAGTTTGCACTGAGTGTGTGTGTTTTTTTTAAATGAATGTCAAATGGTTACCTTCAAAGTGCATCTTGGTTGACGAGTCAGACAATTTTTTGACAATTACAGATCTCGGCGCGTGCTCTGTTGTGGTATAAACGGTTTTTCTGTTAGTTCTGACAGCCACTATGCATTTTTGTAAATTGCCGCATCTTTTCAGCTGGTGTGATTAGATAATGGGACGTGGCAAAGCGCGGGCGGAGGCCCGTAGGAGAGAGGGTTCAAGTATTCAAGTGTGACTTTTGACTGACATGTGCTATTAGGCTGAAATGGTTTAATCTCTGTTTGGCTGGTGCGGCGTGGCTGAGGAGGTAAGCTGCACTTATCATTGATTCCCCGCCCCCACCGAGGTTCATTGACACACTTAAGCCTCAGCTGGCAGTCTTTATCTGATGGAGCAAGCAACAGAGGCAAAGGAGGATTTCACTTCAGAAATGCTCAAAACACCCCGACCAAGTGTCTAGGTTACGCTCTAAAACTTCAGGCTCTGGAGGACGCCGTGTGCTCACAAATGATATCCCCAGAGAATATGAGAAAGTTTTCCCATCATCTCACCCAGGAAATGGATGTTGGCAGAGCTTCCACTGGTTTATTTCTCAGTTTCTACTCCCCCCCCCTACCCAACTCCTCTTCCTGCATCCACAACTTGATTGATGGAGCATTTTTCTCTTGTTAAATCTTGCACCAAATTTAGTAAAGGTAACAGGACTGACTTGGGCAAATCCCAAGTGGGAACTTGGCACTGCTGTTGACAAGCTGAAACAGTGCAGCGGCATTGTAGTTACAAACCAGATGAAAAGAAGCATTGTATTCCTCTGAGTAGCTCAAGAGCTACATTTTGCAGCACTCAATGCAGCAGTGTTCAAAATATCTAAAACAGCATCACTTTATGTGACAGTGTTTTAGATGGTAATGAAAAACTGATCAAAACATGAGCTCGGTTTCTGCATTATCCTGTCAGTTATGTCTAAGCACAAACCTAAACTTGTTTCTTTGTGTCATAATTCAAGGATATATTCAAGGATGAATTATCAACCGGGCAAAGGGAGCTGTATTCTTCCTTGGGCCCCACACACCTTATACTTATATAAATTTAAGCACACTCAAAGCTTAAAAGGAAAAAAAAGAGTAAAATCACCTACTTAAATTTGCTACCTTGAAATTTCCATTTAAAATACACAGTTATTTTCCACTCCTAGAGGAGAAGAAGTGGGTTCATCACTGAGAGGAACCTGGTTCGAATTCCTGGGCCGGCATCACTGTGGGCCCCTGAGCAAGGCCCCAGCCCCCCAGGTTGCTCCCGGGCGCTTTCTAGCTGCCCCCCTCCTCCACGTTGTGCTGTGTGCTACATACTCCATGCCTGATGGGTTAAACACAGAGATTGAATTTCACTGTATGTGACAAAGAAAGCTCTTTCTTAACTTGTGTTCAGTCAAACTATCCCAAACCTGGACATGCAGCTTTAAAGAACATTAGTAATGGCTCCTTTCTGCAATGTGGAGCCTGCTGTGTGCACTGTACATGATAGGCACTTAAGAGAATACATTCATAGTGCAAAGACAGCAGGAAGAAGAAAGGGTCCTATCCTGATATTTACACTTGGGATCACCTATTTCTGTCTGAATATGTAACATCTATTGTCCATCCAGCACAGGAGGGATGCTTCTCTTTCTAAGGTTTTCTGTTTAGGGTGGGTTTTTTTCTTCTCTTTTCTCTCTAGGGTAGAGTGTTTTTTTATGTTCACACTGCAACGGCTTTGAAACAAATCGGTGTTTTGTTTTGTTTTTTGGCAGCATGAATAAAGTTGGCTCAGCTTGACTAGGCCAGACAGTAAAAGTACGAATCCATTAAGATGAAGTTTCAACACAGTAAAGATGCCTGTCGTCATGTCATTCGCTTATACTTTATCTCACCAATTAAAATGCATCTGCTTTGAATGCCAATTCGTCATGCGTCTCTTTCCAGTGGTTTTCCTCCCAGGGTGCCTTGTTTCTGTCTCTGTCTCTCCATGCTAAATGCATTAAGAGACCAACCCCTTACCATGTAATTCATAAGCCCTGGTGTGCTAAACCCTTAAACACCCTCTTTATGACTGTGATCTGACAGTCCCAACTTTTCCTTTTAAATAACCCACAGGAGTCACTTCAGTGCTTCTCCAGAGGACATCCATTTCCAGGCAGGCTGCGTGTCATCAGGTGGCTCTCTGAGTACGAGGAAGGAGGATTTGAATTCATTTACGCAGGGTGGTAGAATGTGCCAGAGTGCTGATTGGCAGTTGAAAACCATTAAGGCTGGCTCATGAAGGTTTAAGGTCGAGACAGAGCGATCCTTGATTTAATGGCTTCATTACAACTTCGCAGCGGAAAGACTTGGTTCACAGTATGGCATAAACCGAATATTTACATGATATTTCAAAAATGTTTTTTTAGGCGCGGTGATATATGCAACAGAGCTGCCAGTTCGCTGCAAAAATCTCTCTCTTTCATCCAGTTATTTAGTATATTATCAACTTTTTTAGGCCATTGTTGTGAGAAGTTTACATATAGCGATAACAGGCACGAACGTCGTGGCAGTTTGGGGCTTTTAATGATTTCTTTGAACTGTTCTTTTTCCAGGGTGCAATGATTTTATGGCATACATCTTTAATGACTTCAAACAAACTATTTATTTTGGATTTTTGCTAATCCACTCTGAGTCAGAAGTATACACACATACAGGCTAAAACCTATGCATACATTCACTTCAATATTTGAATAAGAGGTGATGAAGAATGTACAGTATCTTAACTTGATAAGACCAAGGCCTATTGATGTCTCCTTAGTGATGACGGTTGACTACAGCTGCTAGTTTCTCTTTGCCAGCAAAAAAAGCCTTTCTTTGACAGCACTCATTGGATTGACCAATACTCAGAACAATGGGAAAGTTCAAGGATCTCAGTGAAAATCTAAGAAGAATTTTAGGTTTACACAAGTTGGGTGGGTCTATTGGAACAATTTCCAAACAACTACCGATTCCAAGATCATCAGTACAAACAACTGTACATAAAGAAGTTATTCAGATGTGTCACCATTTTGCCAAGGTCTGTAAGAGGATTCAAACAGTTACCCTCAGCTGAGAGGAACTTGGTTAGGATGCTCGGGAACAATCAATCCAGTCATGATGTGGAAAACGCTGGAACACCAGCGTCACTGTCCATGCTATTGTACCACAGATTGAAAGGGCGCTAACCAAGAAATAAGCCCGTCCTCCAAAATCAACACCTTCAAGATTGACTGAAATTTGCCCACATGGACAAACCATATACCGTCTAGAAAACAGATTTATGACCAGATGAGACAAAGATTGAGCTATCTGGCCATAACTGACAGGATGTATGTTTGGAGGAGTAAAGGTGAGGCTGTCAAGCATGGTAGTGGTACCATCATGCTCTGGGGCTGCTTTGGTTACTGGTACATTGCACCAACAAAGAAGGAGGACTACCTCCAGATTCAACTTCAGCTCAAATCTAGCTCTCTCTAGAGAGCTAGATTTGAGCTGAAGCTTAGACACAGTTGGGTGTTCCAACAGGACAATGATCCCAAACATAAATCTAAATTGTTTTTAGAACGGATCAAGCTAAAGCTTCCGGAATGGTTTTCCCAAAGCTCTGAACTCAACCCTGTTTAAATTTATGCTTAAAAGCCAAGAAGCAAAAACAATTTCAGTGTAAGCTGACTATGAAATCATGCTTCAATAATATACAGCCTATGTACGCAGTGAGGTAAAAAATTAAACATTTATTTCAACCAACACAACTCCCATGCTGGAGCGGCACAGGAACAACAAACGATTCACATTTTATCACCTTCTCACAAATGTTGTGATGTTTTCTAACAGTCAAAGGGTAAAGCCACGTAGCTGATTTAAAACGCCTTTGTGGACGCCACTCAGCTCTTTTAAAACAGCTGTTGTAAACAGCCATCAGAAGGCAGACTGAAAATGCAATGCCTTCTCAAGGCTCCTTCTGAACACAGAAGAGCAAAGAAAAATGTGAGGAATGAGTCTTCAAAAAAATAAAACAATTTACAGAGTGAACATAGCCTTTAAGTACAGGGCACAGAGCCAGCTACCACAGTTTTTGCAGCATCCCAATTGTTCCTTTTGGACATAAACTACATAAACTTTTCTATGAAGTGACTGCTTTCCTCTCCCACTCTCACTGCAGACAGAGTCGTTCCAGCCTGATTGGAAGAGAACAGTAAAGGGCAGTGACATGTCTTTAAGTTGTATGTGATCTACTTTTAAATGACTCAGAGACACAGAAAAGGACATTTATCATTTATTCACAGCGTTATCACTTGTATAAGCAGTTCTCAGCTGTTGTCTTTCACTGCTGGGAAAAAACAAATTGTGGTTTTTTTGTAGTGTGGGCTTTCTGTATTTTGCCCAAAAGGGAGAAAAGGGAAGCAACTCTCAGGTCAAGAAGAGCGGAAAGAAAATTCTGTTGTTGTCTTGTTCTTTTCTGATTTGGGGTTAATTCAGTAACAGCCAGTTCTATAGTCTGCTGTGCAATTTTTTTTGTCCAGAACATCCCAATGAAATTCAGTAGGAGTGCACCTGCTTGCTCTTGATGGTGTTGTACAATTTCCTAGAGTTTGTCATGATAGCCCAAAAAGACCTTTCACCACAGTGCAGCCAGCTACAAGAACAATAATTATAGCACTGTGTGAAAGTCTCTTTTCTTTATATTTTGCTTCCGAGGAGCCAGACTTGCTTGTAATTTTTTAAAAGTGGTCCTGAGCAATCATTTCCAGGCTTTCTGGAGGTCTTTCAAAGTTTTTCTTTGGACACTGGCTGCTTTTTCCCCTCATTCCCTCATCAGTCTGGTCCTTCTATGTCACTATTTTTAGAGGAATATATATAAATGTATTTTCCTTTTCTTTTCTTTTTTTGGTTAAGCTACTCAACACTGAACTGTGAATCATTCAAGCATAAAACAGCCACCTAACTGAACCAGTGTTGTGTCTACAACAGCAAAATATAATTAAAATGAGGGCTGTCTCAAAATGTTTCTACAATACTGCACATGACCATAGAGTTGAAGTTCTATATGCTTCAGTATTATCGTCATGCATGACACGGGCACCTTTAAGCTCAGAGTTCTTTTTTTAATTTATCAAAAATCCAGCATAAAATTTCCTTTAAATGCCGCCCATGTGATGGGAGTGCATTCTCACTGCTGGAGCAAAACCTTGAAAAGACTTCAGAAGCCATGACCAAGGCTAACCGCAAGGTTGCAGAAATTCTAAACATAGCTCAAGATTAGGAAAGAAAAATTATAGTGATTTGTAGAAAACTGAGAGATAAGAACTCACTGCTAAACCTTTCTTCTTCACACATGCCGTGGTTAAGCTGTATAATTCATATATAATCCTCAATCAAATGTCAAACGGATTACTTTTATCGAGGGTCAGCGCTTTGAGATCTCTACATTCATACAGTGGGGAGTAAATACAAATCTGGCCCTATCACAACCCCCCCCCTTCCCTTTCAGATATATATGGGAGTATCACAGCTTGAATAAAGAGAGCCATGAAGCCCAAACAGTGCTGTGGTATGTGAGACGCACAAGTTTTGCATCATTAACCTCCATCTCAATGTCGGTCTCTAAACGCGCCACCAGAGACGCGGTTCTCGCTAGCAATTCAACACATTACAGTTATTGTGTATCAATTCCAACCTTCATTACACAACTGAGTGCTGAGATCTCAATGGTAGTTTAATACAGTCATTCAAGTGAGGTAAACACTGCTCAGTCATTGTGGCCGGGCTTACTCCGCGGTTTGCAAGGATAGCATGTTTTCTAAATGTGACAAGTTCCGTAAAGAAATGCAAACGAGTGCTTAATAAAAGCAGTTTGTACGATTTTAGATTACCTGCTGTCTTCGTGATCAAACACTGAGGCAGGTTATGTTACAATCTAATGACCTTACTTGATCATTTTAAGTACTTCGCCTGCATCTTTTGCCCTTTCCTCTGACTAAAAAACATACATTAAAATGATGAACTCGGATGCAAACCTGCAGGGCTTGTTTCAGTTATTAGTGTAGGAGTTCTGACTAATCTCTCCTCTTTCTTTGCTGCCCTCCTCTTTCTGGTTGCCTCTGACAGAGCATCAAAAATTAGTTGAGCACCTAAGCTGGAGTGGCGCATTCACTCTCCCCTCTCTGCAATTCTCCACATATCCAAGCATACTCAGCTAATGGAGCAGTGAGGGATGCTCTTGAAAATGGACAGGCTCTCCAGCACAATACAGCAACTCGCAAACAGAGCAGTCCACAACATTCAGCACTCTCAGAGACATGAAAGCTTCCTGCGAGTACAGTCTGCCCTAACATCACAGCCAGGAACCATAAAGGCCCTGTTTTATAAATGTGATCAGAAAGTGCTGTCATAATGGGAGATAATTTATCTGGATCACCACAGTGAGACGGGTCCCTAATCAGTCTTTACGTGTAATTATGAATCATTTCCTGCAGCTAGAGCTTGTGCCTGGGTCCAACAAAAACAGGTACTTCTTGTCCTTAAAAGTCAAAGAGCACCTATTAATTGTGCTCCCCCGGGAGCAATTATTGCCATTGGACATGTATCCACGTTAAAATGAGCTGATGATGTTTAAGCCCCTAGAAACTTGGCATGTTTGATGGCTCCTGTCAAAGTCACGAGCCATTTTGCGTCTCCCTCGTCACGGTTTAACGACACCTGTGCTTAAGCAATGTTTATTTTTCGACCTCAGGTGATTTACAAATTCTAGGATTTATACTTCCCTACAAAGCTCAGAATAGGGGAGTGGAGTACAGTCATACTGAACGTGAAGTGTAATGGCGCTCTCGAGGTAGAAAAGGACCATATTGCCCACTATACATGAGCCAAGTGTGCTTTCCTCTTCCACTTCACCTCACATTGCCCACAGCTCGGATCAGTCATTTTGGATGTTATAAATTGATGAAGCTGAGGAGAAGCCTGCCCTGGGCACTGCACCGACACACAGTCCCGCCTTAGGCATTTGTCTAACTGTCGACTTTGTTTTTCTGCAGTCATTTAGATATTCAGGTTTAATTAGGTAACTCTGTCATTAACACATGATTTAATTTCCGAAGCTCTCAATCTCACGCCACTCTGCTTCTCTCAGACTCTGGCACCCACTCCAAAACACAAACACTCCCACCCAATTGCCACTGAAGAAACGCCAGCACGGTCCCCTGGCCTACCTTTTATTTAGTATTCATCATAACCAAGACACCTGCTTGGTTGTTTTTCTTCCCTAGCGACTCGGGGGAAATGATATCTACTGGATTGGAGCCACATGTTGGGGTTGATGAAACTTCCGGGAAGGAGAAGCAGGATCTACTATCTCTTGACGTGAATCATCAATTTAAAATACGGTGTCCCTTCAGGGATATGAGAGTGATGCCAATGCAAATAAATATCAGCTGCTAGCTCACGTCAGCTTGTGACAAGTTATTCATAACTGAGCAACTATATGAGCATATACAAATATTTGTGATTGCACGTGTTTTATGAAATGTGGTTTATGCATGAGACAGTCATAAATGCACCTTTTTTTTTTTCTTCTTCTTCACCCCAGCGTGACAAGCTTATTGTTGTGGGACTCTTAATGAGATGCAACACTTGCTTTATTCACAAGATGGTGCAATAAGTGCACTTACTTCTACTACTTACTGCCTCACTTATCTAAACCTTCTTTTGTGTGCGCAACAGTGAAACAATATCTGCCTTTTCGACTGTGTAACATTTATGAGCATGGGAATTCAAGTTTTTCATGCTACATAAATCATTCAAGTAAACAAGTCTGATTAGTGTTTTTGCTCGGGTGAAAGAGCTTGTTCTGAGTCAAAAGCAGATCTCACAGTCCATTAGACTAAGCTGGCTCTAAAGCCAGAGCCCAAGGAAGTTTGGCAGGCACAGAGGTTTAAACTGCACACCTAAACACGCCCAGTTTAATTTGGCCTCTCAAATGGCTGAGTTGAGGAAGGAGATAATGCAGCAATGGAACAAAGGGCAGGCAGATCAAAGAGGAATTGAAAACGGTGGACCATGGATTCTGTCCTTGACTGCATCTGATCAAAGTAAAAGTCTGACCCCCCCGTTTTTTTTACACAACAAAAGAACCATAATTTCTGCACAGTGGACCTGCAGGGCACTGATAGAGTTGATGATTAATTTCAGTGAATTAATGATTACAATTGAGGTGGTGACATTTCTGGCATTATAAACTCACTTTCTGCTACTTATTCTAAACTCCACAGGCACATTTAACCACCCACCCACCCACATGCACACACAGAGCAGCATTGAAGTACAAATGAGCACCAACGTCACATTTCAGTGGTGAATATTAAACATGTTCAGAAATAAATCACTAATATTACTCCGCAGTGTTATTTCGGTTTCCATCACTTCTTCACTTGACATTTTTGTTTGATCTCTGATTGGTTAGCTCACTTGTCTCGCTATCCCTTCTGCGCCTCAGGCTGATCTATCATTGCTGTTGCAACACGCTTTGTTTGTCAATGGAGGTCGATAAAGATTACAGATGATTTGGTGCTCTTTTTATACCAGGTTATTAAGAGTGAGAGCAGAGAAGCACAGTAATCCCTGTGTGCACATCAAAGACAGGCAAGATATCTGGCCTGCTATTAGCAGAGTGGCTAGCTGCCACCTGCCCAGATGTTTGGCATGTGGAGTCCAGTTATGCCAAATGGGGATCAAGAGACCACAGGATGCCTTCCAGGATCCATCTGAGGTTCCCAAACGTCAAGGACAAACCTGTAGTCACGATTTTAAATTTAATAAAAAGAAGCAAAAAGCCACATTTTTATGGAATATTTTTCCTTTTTTTAAAAATTATTAAATTGATTTAAAATTGATCTTTTTTCCCACAAGATCAATTTCAAATCTTGCTAACAAGCTAATTTACTTTGCTCCCGACACAGGTTGATAATGCTGCTGCCTCACGTTCACATTTTAATTTTCTATGAACTTAACAGGCACTCCTGATATCCTGCTTCAGAGGCCACGAGCTCAGCGTGGATTAGAAAGAGCTGATGCTGGGCTCTGTATATCCCACAGTCGTGACAATCCCAGGCTTGTTGCCTGGGATCTGACTGTCAGTTAAAGAACTTGCTTGTGATAGGGCCTCAGAATATTGGAAGGCTTCCTGTGGTTAAAGCCCTGACTGTCAATGTGCATTTGATTTCCAGGGAGTTTATTCACACTGAAGTTGTTTGTTGTTATTTGCAGCCAAAGCCTCAGAGTAAGTCTGCGCCACCCGGCTGAGCTATGGTGCAGGTGATTGCTTCAATTATGTGGTCCATTACTTAGTTTTAAATTACAACAAAGACCAAGAGATATGCGACATTCAACACACAAAGTGGACAGATGGCCACGTTCTTGAACTGGACTTCCTGGTTCTGTATGTAAATCAGTTTTTGAGTCAAGGTTCAGAAAGCTGCATTTTATGCAGAAGGAACTCCACATGGTGTCTACCCCATTGACTTGTACAGTGTGAGCAGGGAATTCACAGTTTCTGGCCATGTAGGAAAGCTGATTAAAATGTGCAGAGCGGGCTGGGCTGACACATTGTGCGAGGAAAGAATTAATATATATTGGCCAGCGTCTGGTTATGAGCATGCTATAGCTAAAGACAACAACTGGTGAGCTGCCAAAGCATTGTAAGATTTCTATTCTGGGAGTTTAAGTAAATGTGCATAAACAGACTATTCTGTAAATATTTGGAACCAGGAACGCCTGACCAAGCCTGAGAGAAAGACAAAGACACGTCTACTCTCACATGACTGTAATGTGAACACGAGTACTTGTGAAAATCTGACCTTTGAGTTAAATATTTGAAAATATCCCTTTATTTAAAATATGAAATCAGCCCAGGGATGTTAGTCATATGTTCACCCACGCTGGAATCTCAATTACATTTTCTTTAGATAATTACAGTCCTCAGCGGAGCTACACAGTCAGGTCCAGCAACTTCACAGAGTCTCCCATTGAAATGTTGCCATTTTTATGCAGCAACATTTCATGGAAAAAGCTAAACCTCCTGTTTGAGAGAATGACTCTCAATGACTCCAAAGAGTGCAAATGTTTGTTCTAAGAAAGCAGATCCCACTTAGTAAAGACAAACACAGAAATTAAATATTACTTAAACTTTGTTAAATGTCAGGTTGTAACAGCGGCACTGCGTGCAGTTGGAAATAAAAATGAATGTCTCTAGATGCACAGCTATAAATGGGACAGTCACTGCTAATACAAATGCAAACTCTATGGCTGAGTCTTTAGTTCCCAGAGGCACATTTTATTCAAAGCTTTTTTAAAATTGTTAGAAATCAAAATGAGGGCATGAGATCATGCCCTCATTTTATATGATACTGAGTACGATTAAAAAAAGTAAATACACCCACAAGACAGACAACTACTACCACTACAAAAACCACTGCTAAGAATATTAATCATCTCACTATAATACAACAAATCTCTGTATGTTTGTTTCTTTGTCCACTAACTGCTCCTACATGGTCAAGAGCTGAGCAACCAATCCTGGCATATACATCTAAGAACCCTGAAGTTCTAGATCAGAAATCATGCCAACATCATTTTGCAGAGCAACCACCTAGCAAAAGATAAAATGATTTTTTAAATGTATTTATTTTGGCCTTTATACACATACAACACCCGTTAAGGAAGCATCCTGTCATTTTAATTCCATGACAGTAGCATCCTATTTATATCCACAAAAGCTGAATTATACATGACATATTATGATGTCATGTTGCCTGGCAACATTATACATCTTATGAAAGCAATTTTAATTTCAGGTCAACAGCATGAACAGGCTAAACACAATTAGCATGCACATGTTCTTGTAAATATGCAGCTCAAATTAAATAAAATAGAGGGACACTTTGAAAACACATCAAATCTCAAAGGGGGGGGGGTATCTATACTGATTTGAACCGGTTAATGTGTGAGGAACAAAAGGATGTCACATTGTTTAATGGAAATGGAAATGATCAACCTACAGAGGCTGCATTCAAAGACACCTTGAAAACCACAGTGAAAAAATGATGCAGCAGGTTAATTCATTCTGCCAAAATTTCATTGCAGCGACTCAAAATGGTCCTCAGTAGTTTGTATGGCCCCATGTTCTTGTATTCATGCCTTACAACATCGGGCATGCTGCTAATGAGACAACGGATGATGTCCTGGGGGAGCTCCTCCCAGATCTGGGCCAGGACATCACTGAGCTCCTGAACACTCTGAGGTGCAACCCGGTGGCATTGGATGTACCAAATCACAACGCCCCAAAGGTGTTCTATTTGATTTAGGTCAGGCGAGCATGGGGACCAGTCAATGGTATCGCTGAATACTCTCAGCACCCACTGCACCAGCATAGGGTGTGACAGTGGGTCCAAAGATTTCCTCCCAACATCTAATGGCAGTCACGGTGATGTTGCCTAGCCTGTAGAGGTTTGTGCATCCTTTTTGTGTTTATTTATTCATTCAGGGACAATGCACATTAATCAGTGTCACTTGGACCGTGCTGACTATTCAGGTGAAACTTTTGAAGGCTTTATATATACACATCACGGTTACCGGCAGCAGTAGCAGAAATATCAAAGTTCTTTTTTGTAAAGAGTGAAAACTACCAATAATCACTTTATTGTCACCTGGAACACAAACCAGTTGTCATTAGAAACATTTATTTATCATTTGCAATGAAAATCCCGGTATTTCTACTATATTTCTATCTACAAGCCAGGAGACGGGTAGATTTTCCACAGGTGTCACAGGTGAATGTGGCTTCAACATTTATAATACAAAAATATCAAGAGCCATGCATTTTTTAACACACATTTGCTCCACGCAGATGAATCAGCGCCAAATCAATTTCAAAGGTGGCGGGCTCGACTTTGACCTTGTCCCGAGGTGCTCAAATTGTGACTGAGTTCCATTAATACAACTCAGAGCAATTTCCTTGGATTTAACTGACACAGACCCATCCTGAATGCTTCCAGTGAAAATCACTTTCAGTGACAGGACTGTGGTGATGCACTGTGAGCATTTTACATATCCATCATATCTAGGACGCAATGGTGTTTAGAAAAAGGATCAAACTAGCCGCAAGATGCAAATAATTCCGCGTTTACATTTTTATATTAGCTCAACAAACACCCAGAATTATTTCTCTCTGTAGAAGGTCATTTGCACCCTTCCACCAAACAGCATGCACACAATCAGCTTCATTACCTGAAGGTGGGGAAGCAGCTGCAGTGCGCTTTCCTCTTGTATTCTGCCTCCAGAGAGTGTGTTATCAGTTAGATGCAAGTCAGACACACTGAAAATCTCTTTTTATAAAAAACAAAGCTGTACAGCAAGAAGAAGAATAGTGACTTTTGCAACTCTTCTCGAGATCTATAATTCACTTTGACAGATGTCAGAAACGGAGCATGTTTATTTTAGCAGCACTGTGACAACAGGCTGCAAAATATACCTCTGAACACATCAGAAGCCTTAACATCCTGAATTCTGTGAATTCTGTGTTGTGCATGACTACATCATTAGTGAGAAACTGCTCCAGTGAGATGACTAAATTATGATTACAAATTGAAATGAATCAGAGGCTCCTCACTGTGACAAAAGAGGGAAGGCCCACCCGACTCTAGATGCTTTTTTTCCCCCTCCTCTCGCTTCAGAGAGTCTATAGAAATTTTAAACATGAGCAGCAGATTTTAATTGAATGACAGAAAGTGCAACAGAGAGGAGCGGGCCTTACTGTTTGCACTCAGACGCCCTTAACATAATCGCACTGAGTGTCATCGCTCGAAGAGTAAGTCAAAGCTTCTTTTCTAAACTGAATTCGGCAGCATTTCGCAGACAAAAACAGAACGAAGTCAAATTTTCCTCCCAAAAGAAGCAGAAAAAGATCAGAGTGCTACAGTAAAAAAGAAATTAATATGGCCTTTGAACGGTGGCATAGTTTGATAAAAGTCTGTTCTCATCTTTCAGCTCCACCAAACAGAAAGAGGACGTCTCTAACTGATCAGCATGGCAGTCAATACATCAGCGTGTGCATTGGGATGAAGAAATCAATGTCAGTCCACTCCCATGGCGCTTCCATCTCTGCCAGAAAGCCTTCATACAAAGACGGAAAGCCATCAACTCAACCTACCCAAAGGGGATAGCATGCAGCTGATATTGATGTTTGAAGGAGTGCGCTGTGGTGCCAAGAAAGGCCCTTGTAAAAGCCATGGTAAAGGATTACCCAGGCAAGCATGTCCTCCTTCGGTGCAGACGAGAACACTGGTTTCCACCCTTGGTACCATTTTGAAGGGTCATTTTTAAACACAGCGAGGGATGAAACAAACAACAAGAGAAGCAAGGAGGAGCCATCCATCACTCCTACTTGGCTCTACCCTGCTGTTTGTTGAAGGGGAGATAAAGTTGGCATTATCTTCAATTAAGCTTGATCAAACAATGTTAAGGCCTAATCTGAAATGCTAAACACAACAAAGAGGCTCACGAGTAGTACAAGACATTTTTATTGCAAAATTGATTAACAGACAATCGCCACTTTATTATTCTGCAACGATGAACATGATGCCTATAGAATAAAAAATAAAATAATGAAGTTACAGCAGTCTAGCAATAATAATTATAACGATTGTACTTAGTAGAAGGCTGTTAAGCTTCATTCATATCCTTTCTATCAGTCATCGTGCTAGTGCTGCTATCGATCATCAGCTTGTTTCAGTTTTCCTTTCTACTCTATGATTTATGATTTGATGGGGGAAACAGTTTTCAGCATTTGTTGTTGTTTCAGCATGCCTAATATGACAGATCTTTAGGCGAGATGGGAGGTGAGATGCTAAAATCATTCAAACTAAAGAGGTTTACAATATTTGTTGTATTTCTGCAGGCCCTGTGTCAGCTGAGAGGTTTTTGTTGAGGTCTGGGATTGTTGTTTGCAGCTGAGCAGATAAGATTGATGTGCCACGGCTCTGCCAAACAGACAATGTAATTAAAGTCATGCAACCATGGTTTGTACCATAACTGAAGCACATGTATCCACATCCTTCTTCTCAGGTTCTGTGCTGACACAGACTTCTAACATAGTTTTATTTCTGCTAAAAGCTTCTTACCATGCAAAAGTGTCTGTGAATACATCCTTGTGTGTTATCTCAACATTTACAGCTAATTACCCCCCAAGAGACAGTGTTTTGAGTCGGTTTTTAGCCATCTATTATTTAGCCAATCAGCTATTGCGAAGTTTAAGGTGCAGTAATTAAAGAGTTTCAGAATTCATGGAGCATGCTTGTTTCCAATAAACCAGAAAATTTGTTAAACCAGACAGTATAAAGAGCTGCATTATGAGGGAACACAAAAAACACAGCAAATACAAGACTGGGATCACTTGTTAAGGTCTAGATAAGATTAGTTAGCAACATTACACCATTTATTTAACCACAGACTAATACAAGTAGCAGCAATAGCAGTTAAAACAACTTATAAAATCTTAAGGTTATTGCTTTGGCCACTTGGGGACACCACAAAAAAAATGATGATTTACTCTAATTTCCTATTTCTGAATTCAGACAAAACTGAGGTTATTGTACTCCGTCCTAAAACCTTTTTTAATCAGGATATGTCCTTTGATGCCTACAACAAATATCTAGGCCTGCTTTCTTTCATCTGCCCAATATTGCTAAAATTAGGAAACGCCCTGTCTCAGACTGAAGATACTTCATGGATTCATTACAGAGTGTGGGCCCATATAGTGAGATCCTTGGTAGAGTCAAGAAATATACAAATTAGTATTGTACAAAACGAATATTTAAATTTTAAATGTTGTAAGCATAACTGGGCCCCAGTCAAAATCATTTAAAAATGTTAACGCTTGCTCCATGAGAGCATCTTGTATGGCTTATAGGACTCACAAAGGTTTGGTTTCATGAAACTGATTTATAACAAGTAGACTTCCTTTCATTATTTTAATATTACAAATATCTATATATCAAAATCTATCTAATATTTGAATATATCATATCTAAGTGGATGCCCATCTTGGAAGGAGCCCAACAGAACACTGCCAGACTCAGCCAGGACTACAATGCATACATCATGGATGGAAATGCTTTGTACCAAGCACAGGCTGCAGTCCCAGCCACCTTTGGAGAACTTGCTGGCAGTCTATTTCAGCAGGTCCTAAAAACATCATGGGTGGACTTTGTTACAGACTCCTACCCTGAGCAGTCTATCAAAGGCATAGAGAGAGCTAGGTGTGGATGTCCAAAGGCACCTTTGGTAAGAGGTCCTCTGACAAAGGTACCCGGGGACTGGAAAGAGTTCCTGTCATGTGAACAAAACAAAACAAACTTGACAGAGTTCATTCTTAGTGAATGGAAGACATTTTTGCATCTAAACTAAATAGAAGGACCATTATGTTGGTGTGTGGAGAGGTTACTCAACTGGAGAGAACAGATGTACAGACAGTGACGGCCCTGGAAGAGGAAGAGCTTGCCTCAAGCCAGGAGGAGGCAGACACCGAGGTTGTACTGCACTGTATGCACATAGCAAAACACACTGAAGAAGTGCGCTCACCAGACACAGATGTCGTGCTACTTCTTCACTTTACACAGAAAGTAAAACATAAAGTATCTTTTGATACTGGTGATGGCAACAAGAGAAGGCTCATTGATATTAGCCACATGACATTGACACAGATGAGGAGCCTGAACTTCAATAGTCTTGTTGATGTCATAGTTGAAACTGGAGACTGATGTAAATGTTTATGGACAATTAGGCATGCTGGATGTTTGTAGATTGTTGTACATTGTCTATGGTGGTAAATAGTCTATTATTGCTAGGCTGGACTATTGTAATTCATTATTATCAAATCGCTCTGAAAGTTCCCTGAAAGCCTTCAATTGATCTAGCCAGACTACTCACAGAGACTACAAAGAGAGAGCATCTTTCTCCCATATCAGCTTCTCTTTAACTGGCTTCCTGTTAAATCCAGAATTGAATTTGAAATCCTTCTACTCACATATAAGGTCTTGAAGAATCAGAGCGAGAGAAAATGAGTCAAAGCTAACTAACAGTGACATGTGTTCAGGGGAGGCAGGTGAGGCAGGGCCTCCCCTGTCATCATGACAAGTAAAATACTAACAATGATAAGAGAAAATACATTTGACCACATGACTCTTTTATAAAACTGTTTTATAAATCTGTTTTCTGAAATACTTCAACACTTTAATGGACAAAATCGCGCATTTTACGCATCGCCTGTTCAGACACAGGGAAGAAATGCGGGGCGAGCCGGTGCAGTGCTGTGGCTCACCTCTGGGGGCGCTGTGTCACATACAATAAATGAAGCAGGCGGTTGGCGCATGCCCAGTGCTGCCTCTCTTTATATTGCCAAAATACACGTTTGATTACACATTTGCTGCACATGCTGATGCTCCACAGTCTGTCTGATATATTGAATGAATGCGTGACATGTTTATTCTTTGAGAGCGGTCCTGTGCACGCTGCAAATGCACAGTGAAAATATACAGAGTGAGGCAGAAAGTACCGTACCACACCGATAGGGGGCAGTGCTGCAACAGTGCTGCCCCCTAGTGAGAAGGATAGGCGCACGGATTTCATCTTCAAATAAAAGTAACATAATGCGATTTTTTTTAAATTATTTAAAACGAGAGACCTCTTCCCCCCCAAAATAGTTTGACCTTACATTAAATGTTTAGTTTTTCTTGCCATCATTGTTGAACAGTATGGACTTGATCAAAGCATAATTAATGATTAGCATAAATAATATTAAAATATAAGCTTTTATTTTGAGTTCATGTGAACAGCCGACTCCAGATGATTTAGTGCCTCACTCGTCCGAAACTTCAGCGCACGTCACTGTAACTGGCATATCATTTTATTCAAGTTAGGCCCCACTCACACAGGCCTAGAGACTGGCCAGTGACTCTCTGGCAACCACTGGCCACAAGGGAAAAACGTGTTTTCCCCGTCGAGGTAGAAATTCCTGGCAGTCGCTAGCTAAAATTGGTTATAAAGAGGTATACGGTACTGCACTGAAAACCTTCTGGTTGCAAGCAGACTGTTGTGATAGCCTGCAGTTTGCATGGAAGACACCAACTTGTCCACAAACACTTACCAACTGTTCACAGTGTGGTAATGAAACTGTGAAAAATGCAACGCAGACAGGAAAGCCACACCAATTGCCTACAAAGTAAAATTGTGCCTTACTGCTGTACAGTCATGGCCAGAAGTTTTGAGAATGACACAAATATTATATTTGCACATGAGCTGCTGCCCTCTGGTTTGTATGTGTGTTTGCCAGATGTGTGTATCACATACAGAAATATAATTGCAATCATATTATGAGTAACCAAAGCTTTTATTGACAGTTAGAATGAGGTAATGCAGCAAGCCAGTATTTGCAGTGTTGCCCTTCTTCTTCAGGACCTTCTCCCTGGCATGCTCTCAGTCAACTTCTGGACCAAATCCTGACTGATACCAGTCCATTCTTGCACAATCAATGCCTGCATTTTG
>VUQK01040508.1:0-16621 GCA_015106715.1 Bujurquina vittata
GAGGCACATGTAGCTGGGGTGTGTCACACTATTTAATGTCCCCAGGCAACAGGTGGTGTAAAGGAACCACAATAAGGAACTGTATTAAGGAGCCATAATAACATTAATGGCTTGATAAAAAATAAATATATTGACTAAAAAAAAACACATGTACATATGCATATATGAACTGGCTTTCACTGTGGAGTTTTGAAAATGTTCATCTGAATTAACTTGCTACAAGAGCAACCCAGAAATGCGCGCAAGAAGGTGGCAACAGGCATTCTATCAAGAGCTCAGGACTGGAAGCTCTCAGTGGACCAGGAAAAACAGCTGAGATTCCCGCAACATATTGTGAGAACCACTCAGAGTCTACCAAGAACATAATTATCATGGAACTTTCAGTTCCGCAGGAGGATCGCCTGGGAGAGGCGCAGGACCACAAGAGGTTGAAGTACGATGAACTGGTGACAAGCTGTCGTGAGCAGGGCTGGAAGGCGAGGTGTATGCCCATTGAAGTAGGCTGCAGGGGTTTTGAGGGGCAGTCACTGCATAAGGCACTCAGCATGCTGGGCATTACAGGAGGAGCGAGGAGCAGAGCCATCAAGAACATTACTGAAGCAGCTAAGAAAGCCTCAAGATGGCTGTTGATGTGAAGAGATGGTCCACGGAGACAAGCAGTGGCTACCTGACCACAGGCTGCAGTCTGATCAACTTGGTGGTTGGGTCGCCTGGGAGAGGGTGTATGATGCTGGAAGACCCGAAACACCCTATGACCCATCACTAATGATGTGTTCAGGTGCATCAGCAGATGTATTTTAGAATCACACAATTCTGGATACAGTAGCTCCTCTGAAAAAAAAGACTCCAATCAGAAGTGCCCGAGTGCCTGGCACAACATACAAGCATGCAGTTAAAGCAGATAACCTGTAAGCTGGCACCTCTAATTTAGAAGATGCTCATTTATCCTGGAAAAGAGTTTGTTGCTCTATAAAAAGAATAAAGCCCTCCGTAAAGCTAGGACATCTTCATTCATCGCTGATTGAAGAACAACCTACTTTCAGTGCTACTGATATTTAGACTCTCTCTCCGATTGATCTTTCTTCAATAGTATCTTCCTTGAAACCATCAACATGTCTGTTAGACCCCATTCCTACCAGACCGCGCAAAGAACTCGTACAATTAAATAATGATTTAATCTAAAATAAGATCAGTCTATCTTTATTAATTGGTACATACCACAGGCTTTTAAGGTAGCAGTAATTTAAAAGCCACCACTTGACCCAGCTATCTTTGCCAATTATAGGCAAATCTCCAGCCTTCCTTTGGTCTCAAAAATCCTTGAAAGAGTAGTTGAAAAACAGCTAACTGATCATCTGCAGAGGTTTATTTGAAGAGTTTCAGTCAGGTTTCAGAATTGACAATAGTACAGAAACAGCATTAGTGAAGGTTACAAATGATCTTCTTATGGTCTCTAATAGTGGACTCATCTACAGTGCCAGTCAAAAGTTTAGACACACTCATGGGTGAGTGTGTCTAAACTTTTAATTGGTACGGTATGTGCTTGTCCTGCTAGACCTCATTGCAGCGTTCAGTACTGTTGACCATAATATTTTATTACTGAGATTAGAGCATGCCGTAGGTGTTAAAGGTGTGGCACTGCAGTGATTTGAATCATATTCATCTAATAGACTCTAATTTGTTCATGTAAATGGGAAGTCTTCTCTACACGCTGAGGTTAATTATGGAGTTCCACAGGGTTCTGTGATAGGACCAATTCTATTTACACCACTAAAGCAAAGGCTTCCCTTCGGTAGTATTATTATTGCATGCATTATTATTCAGTATTATGTGGGGTGGCAGTGGTCTAGTGGGTAGGCGCTCACCTTGCAACCGCCGGGTTGCTGGTTCGAGTCCCCGGCTGTCATTGTGTCCCTGGGCAAGACTCTTAACCCACATTGCCTAAGTGTGAATGTATTTGGCGGTGGTTGGAGGGGCGGATTGGCTGCCACGCTTCTGTCAGACATTAGTAGCTTAGCACCACCAAGTGTGAATGAATAGTGCACAAAACTGTCAAGCATTTTGAGTACCATGAAAAGGTATTCTTATTAATTTCATTTTACTTAACGAGAGCATCTGGCTCTCACGCTGCAGACAAAAATTCTGGCCCTTGGAAAAATTGATGACCCATTTTAGAGCAACCTGATGATGTACTATATTAGTCCAGCCTAGTACTAAATGCTAGCTTTTCAGCATTTCATCATCAGACAGGATGTTTCAAATGTTAACGATATTTCAGAAATTAATGAATGCAGTTCTACACATTTCTTTAATGTGCTCACTGTAATGGAAAACACCTGGATCAACCTTCACCTACTTATCATATGCAGAATCAACATGTACTTGTACTTTCTTCCATGATGTGTTGCAGAAATCAGGTTAAAGCATAGGCTAGTCATATAGGTGTGTGTGCACTGTGGATACTGTATACTGTAAGCTGTGTGAACAGTGCATGTAAATGAGTGCACGCAGCTGTCCCAGTTCTTTTGCCATATGAACTGTCCGTAGAGTTTAGACCTCCGCTGCTGTCCAGCAGTAAGAACTCTATCCCTGTTTGGCTAAATAGAAGGAATAGTTTTGACTTGATTTAAGACTTTTACTGCAACATGTGTGTTGATTATTGTTGTATGAAAGCTGTTAAAGTCTTTGTGATATTTTTTATTTTAAAAGTAAATTCTCACTAAAGGACATATCCTGCTAAGACAGCTGGATCAAGTAAGGGCTTTTTAGGAAATGGTTTAATTACCTCCCCCTCCAAACCCTGTTTTACATAGTGTGAATAAAGACAGATTAATCATATTTAGAACTGAAGCATAAATTAATGGTAACATTTCTTACCACCCTGAAACAGGCTGCCGACCTGCATAGGGTGTACCCTGCCTCTCGCCTTTTGTCAGCTGGGAAAGGCTCCAGCCCCCCATGACCCTGAACAGGATAAGTGGAAGAGGATGGATGGATGGATTCTTTGATCAATCTTGTAAGAATGGCCTTTAAAAGGCACACTGATGGTTTGGTGGACAAAATTATTGAACTTAACTCAGAAGGATCTACAGTATGTAGAAATATCAAGCTATCAAAGTTGCTGTACTTAATGAAACATCTGTGGGATGGCTGTGAATTGCTAGTTAAAGGAATAGTTGGCTCGGATCTTTGACTCTGTCAGCCTCGCTACAGTGTTGAAAAGAAACCTGTGGTCATTCGTGTTTTCCTCGGTCAGTGATGAATGTAAAGTGGTCCTAGTTTTACGGGGGGTCTTTTAAAAAAAACAAACTATTTTTCCAGGACAAACAAAGAAATGAGTGCAATGCCATTTCTCCTGATATAATCTGCTTTAAGGTGTGTGTTTGTGTTGTGCATCTCTGATTTGTTGTATGCAGCGAGGATGTAACACTATTAATATAAACAACCTATGTGGGAGCGAAGTTTAAGAAGCATTATGTTGGCACATAGCATTGAAGTTTCCTAAAGATGATTTTTTTGTGTGCACCTGTCACCTTTGGCTGCTTGGTTCCTCCACGTCTCCCTGTTTTGATGAATTTCTTGGTTCCACGTGCCTCTGAAGCTTTTGAAATCCACTGTAGTCAGAGAGCAGCTGCACTCTAAGCGTGTACTCTTTATGCTGGAATGGTTTCCATCACTGTCAGTACTGTTGAAACTACGAGCAGTACATACACCCAAATATTCAGTCATACACATGCACGAGAACTCCAGCTGTTAAAAAGGTGGAGCGTTGGTGTGATTGTTAACACAGTGAGCAGTAGCTACCTGCTGGAGTTAGCTAGTGCTAACAAGTTAGACAACATTTAAAGAGCGCCGTCTGGCATAGGTGCTTTATTCTGTATCGCTCTCCATTTTAGAGCCTTATGTTCAGAGTGCACACAGAGACTCAGACGCTGTTTCACATGCATTAATAAAGAGTGAGCATGCTATAAAAATAACAAGTGCGCCATAAAAAGTGAGATTCTTGTGTGGGTCACCTTGATTGTCTGACGCCAGGCAGTCCAGGGCGAGCGGTTTCCTCGATAAGTGGTGTCACGATCCTTTCAGTCATTTCTGTCAACACAGTGAATGTTGGCTCCACAATGAAATCAATGAATCCTGCACAAAAACAGACATTCCAGATTGGCACTGCTGTTAAGAGCTCTCCCACCTAATTGAACAAGAAAATATGTTATATTCATCTACATTGCACACAAAAACACTCTGGTGCTGCACATAACCACAGTGGATTCTAATTTAATATTCATAATGTGATTGAAGTGCAGATTGCATTAACGTTTTAGGAATTATTTATCCACTTCCATCCATATTCTGCTGCTTATCTGGATCCAGGTCTTGGGGTAAGTCTAAGCAGACACTACGCCCAGCCACATTTTCCAGTTTTGCAAAAATTGTGTGAAAAAATAAATGGATCCTTCACAGTATTTAAGTGAAACTACTCAAGATCCTACACAAAGTTGCATTAACTGTATTTAAGTGCGTTACCTATTTGGGACTGGGCCACCATGGTGGATTTGCGGTCACAAAGAGGGGAGAAAGAGAGACCCAGCTCTGCTTCCCTATCTCCCTGAAACAAAGGGCACCATTGCATTTACAAGCAATACACAACTGTGAGTGTTATTGTACAGTTAACACATGCGTTGTTTTCTCTGAAATGCTTTTAACAGTAATAAAGTGACCTACAAACTTGGATTTCATGCCTGTCATGATTTGTCACTGAAGCCTCAGACTCCACTCAAGTGGACAACAGAGCACAGTTTTGTTATGTCAGAGGATAATTTTAGCACCTTATATCTACTTAACTGTTGGAGAGTAAAGTCAGCTGCACTTTAGCAAACTGCTATAGTTAATATTTGGGGGACATAACATTACATTTATAGTCTGTGCTGCACGGTAGATACAAGTCAGATTTGTTCCTGCTCGTGACTACAGTCTAACTGCACATGACATCCAACATGTGAAAACTTAGTTCTGACTTCTTCATTTTGATGGTAGGGCTCGCCCCTCCATTACACAATAAAATGTCAGTGGACAGAATAGAAAGACGGTAATTTTTTGGGTGACTACCTGTTTGAAAAACTCCTCAAGCAGGGACGTTGTCCAGCGATGATGGAGGTCCCAGTGTTTGGCAGGGTGGCTGATGTCAGCAGTATGCAACAGCAGTGATAAAGCCTTTGGTTTGTCAATCCTGCAAATACAGTGTCGTTAGAGGGAAACTATTGGCAAATTGAAGAGAGTGATGATATGAATGGTAACAAAAGAGTCCAGAACAACTTCCAGAGAGATTAGATCACACCATCGGCGCTGTATGGACCAAAGTAGGCTTAATGGAAGATAACAAAACATGGACATGGAGGAGGCTCAGGACTGCTTTGCTGCATTTGTCACAGGATGTCCTGATATCTCCTTTCCAGTACTAAATTACTAAATTTAGTACAGTAATGCATTACAGAAAAACACTTGGTACATTGTAGTTCTGTAATGCATTACATCCCATGCACACAATTAGAAATGTGAGACCAAAAGCAGGCAAAATAAAACCAGCCCAGACCCAGTTATGGAATCATTTGCAGCACCAGTTTTCGCCTTCCTTCATGTACAGCAGCTGAGTTTAATATATCAGATCCTGTTACTTACGCCTCAGACTGCTGCAGGAGGCTTTTCATGGCTTTGACCTGCTGGAAGTGGCATGACATGTCAGTGGCCAATACCATATCCACTACTAGAGCTCGGAGTTCCCTGAAACAATCAAGGACAGTAACACATCCCAAAAGCTACTGGAAAGATTGGATTCACGTAAATTACATTGATATGAATCATGGCACATCCCCTTTATTTGCACGATAAAAAGCTGCCTATTATATGTCAAAATCAGTGTCAAAGATGAGCATGCTAATACCACCATTGGAGTATGTAATGATGGGAAGCTAAGAGATTATAACTGTTAATCATAGGATTCAACTGAAGTGGTGGCCAGCAGATATACACTAGTAAGAAATAGCCTCTAATTACCTCCAGTCATCTTTTGAAAGATTAGCGAGGATATTCATTTCCTCATTATTGCGTAGAAGATGATAGGCCGCACTGACGTGGTGGTTCTCCTGGACAGCTCGATCATTGTACAGCAGCGCTGTGTCTGACCTGCAGAATCCACACAGCTACATTTGTCATGGACTCTCTTTTTAAAATGGGACGCAATATGTTAAATAATAAAATACAATAACAGTCATTTCCTGTACTACGTCATATTGGGTCATGGGGTTCAATGGACTTTTTCATGCATTAAGATGTTACATATGTAACAAATTTCATTTAAATAGCTCAAATTACACTATATTGCCTAAGTATTCATTCACCCATCTGAGTCATTGAGTTCAAGTGTTCCAATAACTTCTATGGCTACTGGACTCAAGCACCTGCGCGTGCAGACTGCTTCTACAAACAGTAGTATTATAACAAAGTGGGAGCAAATGAGAATGAAGGCAGCTCAGCTATGAAGCGGTAGGCCACATAAAATCAAAGCGCGGGTTCAGCAGCTGCTGAGCTGCATAGTGTGCAGATCGACCGAGTAATAAGTCCCAGCAGACCTGAACGCAACCCGCCTGTGAGCCTGAGCTGAGGGTGAAAAGGCCCTCGATTGCAGACAAATCTGTCACAAAGAGCCAGTTGTAAAGCAGGGCGGCCTTACGTGTGTTTGCAGTGACTTGAGTAAAACTTTGCATATTTACAAATCTGATTACAGACACACAGATCAAAATATAGATCCCGATGCGCGCACGTGGATTCATTTATGGACACACAGAACCTTTGCTACAATAATAGCCCCATAGATCAGCACCTCTCTTCACCTGCGTGTCACAAATATACGGCTGCAGATTACCAAACCGATCTTGGGTGTCTTGGTATCATGTGCACTTTTGGATAGCTTTATATTCAGAACAGGTGAGTCGTTCCTCCAGGTCTCACTGTTGTTGGCTATATGAACACTGAAGTCTTCCAGTAGGACACCGGAGTCCCGGAATGGAGCACCCTCGTGCACCCCACCCAGTGATCCAAGAAGGCTGGGTACGCTGAACTATCATTGCTCACACAAACGCAAACAGTCAGGGCCCATACCCTGGCCCATAGGCACAGAGAAGCAACCCTCCCTTACACTGGTGAAAACTCTAACACACAGGCATAATATTATAATAATATAATAATATTAATATAATAATATAATATAATAACAACAGTGAAAGAGGGAAATCGAACACTTATCCGCAGATGTCCTCAAGCTGCAATGATTAAAATGTTCTGTAGGAATTACCTGGTCTGAATATGGAAGTTATTGGTAGTCCCCGTGTGCTCATAGTCATGGATGGCAGCTGCAAAAATCATGGCAAAGATCTCCAGCTCAGTCAGCCAGTGCTGAGAGAAAGCGAGATGAAGCATTTGGGGAGCGGGGGGACAAATAAAAGAAAGCATCAAGATATACAATTTTAGGGAAATGGGGGTTTAAACCATGATCAAAAGCTACATGAAATAGAATCTAGTTTCGTAGTTTACAGGGTTTCTTAATGATCAAAACCATAAAGACTGAAAGCCACTTCAACTTGATTCTTCAGAGTTCTGTTTAAAAAAAAGGTGGAGTGAAAATATAGAGTAAAAGAATCATCAAAATCTATGCAACAAAGACAAAGGTATCCAGCCTTTGTGGGCCACCGATATAGAAGAGATGAAATATTTATGGATATTTTTGATTACATTTATAAATATTATCATTGTTATTTGTAAGTGAAGTGTTCTTGTCACATCTCATTCAACTCTGGAGGCAGCTTGAAGTTTTGAATGCTGTGGCTTGTTAACAACAAAGTAAAGAAAAAACATGTGAACGGCTCTCTGTGAGGACCAAAGCAGTTTCCCTGGTTGCGTTTTGCATCAGCATGACTCACCACCATTCCGGTCTTAATGAGCAGGTAGTGGATGGTCTGTGTGACATCAGCAGCATGGATCAGGTTGTGGTAGGGGTTCTTATACTTGCTGTAGCCCGTCTCCAATGAGTCCGCAAATGATATGAGCGCAGAGATGGGAATCTGATTTTGGGATGATGTAAGAGAGAAGCATGATGGGCGAGAGTCACTGCATAATGATATCATCCATTACGTCGCTTTAAAGGATAGCTCCACACCATTCCATCCTGGAGTTTAGAGCCATTGTGTTGTGAGTCACAACAAGGAAGTCCTTCATGAGCTTCAGTTTCCCCATCCAGGCTATTTTTCACAAGATCATGAAAGTAAACCTTGTTTTCTTTGTATTAGAAATTCTCTTTAGAACTCAAATAATAACGCAGTCAGACATTTAAAATGATCTCCATTTGAGCTTACCTTGAAATAACTAATCAAGTTGTATCTGGTGAGAAGCTCATAGAGAACGATTTTCAGGGCGTGGTCTCCGCTGACATCATTCAGTGCAAACACATCAAAAGACCACGTGTCTACATGCTGCACACACACACAAAGCGGCTTCAGCATCACGAGAATAACATGTTAATCCTTCCCAGTGTGGCCTGTTTTAATCTTTGATTAACAGAGCCTAGTCTTCAATGATCGTCTCTATCATCTCTCCATTGCCGACTTCGGTAATTTAGTAAACGACGTGACATTTTAATAACTGATTGAGAATTCAGAATCACATACATGGCATTAAAATGTGTTGAAGCTTTTCAGCAGGAACACACACACCTTTAGCACAGTGATGACATTCGGGGGATAACTGAGACCAGTCAGATTGGAGGTTCGTCTGAACATCCTGTAACCAAAAAACACACAAAAACCCCACAGTGTACACACACCAGGTGATCTAATGAGTGGCTAGTATAATAACCTATTTAATGGTTTATTTATGCACTGCATAAAATTATGTAACATTTTCAAACGATAGGAAAGAAGGAGTAAGAAGCCAGACAAATGAATACAAAACAAGTCACGTCCCATTCCCCATTCCAGGAAACAGCTCTGAGCTTGTTAACCCTGAGTGGAGGGAAACTCTGGGCACTTTATGCACAGTGAGAGGGGGAGTGCAACGACTGGAGCTCAAGGTGGTAGTGAAGGTTAGTAGACACCCCGGTGGAAAAGTTGAGGACAGGTTAAAAGGGGCTCGGGACTACAGAGAAGCAGAAGAGAGAGACGCTTGACTTTTTAACTAAATGCTGATTTCATTTTCTAATACAGGGGTGACGGATCTGGGGAGGATGCCTTTGCTTCAGCATGGAATTGACACTGGTGATGCTGCACCCATGAAAATGCACCCATGGGGTGTGCCTCTTCACTTGCTGCAGTGAAGAGGGGAGCAGATAAAGAAGATGCAGGCTAGAGGTATCATCCAGCCCTCATGTACCCGTGGGCTGGTTTCTGTTTAGACTATTGTAGGCTTTATGCCCCTACTAGAAAGGCTGCATACCCTCTTCCTAGGACTGAGCAGGCTTTGGATAGCTTGCACAGTGCTTGTTGGTTCTCAACTCAACTCTTAAGATAAGATAAACTTTAATGATCCCACAGGGGGGAAATGGACCTGCAACCTGCCATTTGGGTTGGAATTTTAATGAGAAGAAAACTTATTTTTAAAAAAAAAAGATTTTGTATTGTAAAATATTTGGCATTTGTTTGCCTCTGAACACGGAGTCCAGTTAACACCGGTGGCAGCATTACCTGTTTAAGAGTAGTAAGAAAACCAAGTTTTATTACAATGTGCTCACTCGGCAAAGAGTGTTCAGGTCAGGGCCCACACTGCACGGCACAACCAAAGTGGATAAGGGTTGCAGACTCACACCAGATCCAGTTCCGGTCCAATCATTTCCCAAATTATTTTATCTGGATCAGTTCTCCTTATTTAAAATGGCTCACGCTCCCAAAACTCTAATGAAATCTATAGAAGCTGAGGCATTTCTCGTCATGGTCACCGGGTCTTGGACCCAGGGTTTAGAGTTTTGTGGGCCATTTAGGGGTTTTCCAGGGCTCATTATGCTTTTGTATTCCTTCGTGTCTCGGTGCGTTACCCTTCTGCCCTGGTGTCGTTTGCTTACCCTAGTCCTGGTCTCAGTCTCTTCCTCTTTTATTTTGATATTAGTTAATCTGGTGTGGTTGCGTTTAATTCGACTTCCCTCGTCTTCCCTGGAATTAGTTTTCGCTGCCCTCCCACCTGTGGCTACTTTTCCTTGTTACCTGGAGTGTATATATGCTTTGCTTTTACTCTGTTCTGTGTTGCATGCTCCTCCTCCTCCTGGTGTGCAGTCGCCCTGCTGTTTAGATGTGTTTTGCAAGGTCTCTGCAATAAAACTGGTCTTCCTGCGATGTGGGTCCATTCTCTACGTTCCACACAGCTGTTCAGGACATTTCTTAACACGTTTGCTTTCACTGGTAAAAATTTACTCATTAACGATTTGGGAAGCTCATGTCATGGAAATTACAATACGTTTTTTTTTTCTTTTGTTGCTATACCAGTACTTCTGTTCCCACAGTAAATTTTTTTTGTATGACTGTCGTAAACCAAACCTTTCCACAAAGATGCCAGCCTGTACTGCGTGGACGATGGTGCGGAAGTGTGGCTTGTCTTCACTGCGGCGCCGCATCAGCGTTCTCTGCCGTGTAAAAGTGGAGGCCAGCCAGTCACGAACCTCCAGCGGTACAGCATCTGACTGGATATCACTCAGCTCATCCTCTGGATTCTTCAGGTGCCTGCACGATCATTCACAAAAAGACTCAGTGTACTATCTTCCAAGAAAAACTAACATGTGTGTGTTATCCATGTCATCATCGTTTGAACTACATTCTCAATCTGTTTCTTCTTCCTCTAATTTAGGGACTGAATAGTAGCTGAATCCCTGAAAACACATTTCCAGATACTCAGAAGCTTGACTAGACCTGAAGACCTAAGAGGAGATGGACACATTTTTGACAGTTAAAGAAACGAGACATAGGTATTCCAAGATCCAAGACGTTCTCTGAAGAATAAAAAGAAAAAACAATGTTTCATCAAGATGAGCAATTACTGGATGATCTTTTTATTCTTTAGTCCTTTTAGAAAATGACTTTTCCAGGGTGACTTTAGAGTAAAATGTTCAATATATTACCACGGTGGAGCACTCACAGGGGGTGAAATAATGGGTGTGAAATTAATTACAGTAACATCCCTCCCCCAAACAGGTCTTTGATTTTTTTTTAAGATATAAATTAGGCCGTTTATCATTCCAGATAAAGTTTTTTTTATTATCCATCAAGCCACCTAAAACAACAACAGAAGCAGCGCGGGAAAGTTTGTGTAAAAAAAGATCAAAATGAACTCCAACCAGGTGTTGCAGCTGACGGGGAAACAGGACGCCCTGCTGGAGGGATTATCTAACTCGGTTGGCCCATTGAAATGCCCCTGTATGGAAGACTGTAGATGGGCAATTAGCAGATAAATTTTATGTTAATAGTTAACTGATGATTTCATTGTGTAACATTTAAGAGCACATCAGTTTTTTAATCATGGCAGCACTCAAGGTAATTTTATTGAAAGCCAAATACACAATATGTCTGGCGTTAAGCTACATTGTAAAATGCCATATTGAACATTACATCCTCAGGGTGGCTGTGGCTCAGGAGTGAGAGCAGATCACATCCTAACCAGAAGGTTGGCAGTTCGATTCCTTGCTGCTCCAGGTTGTATCCTTGGGCAAGACACTGAATCCCAAGTTGCACTCTGAAGCAAGCGTTGGAGTATGAACGTGTGCGAATGTTAGACAGTAAGCTTAGTTCCACATGGAAGTGCTGATGTGAATGCAACATGTGCTTTGAGTGGTCAGGCAGAGTAAATGAGAACTAGTCCATTTAAATTGTGACACTGACTGATTTTCCACCACCGATTAAAAGTCTATGCATTTTAAGTTTTCTAATCCGAAGGAAAAGGATTGGTTTCTCATTTTGTGTGTATATATATTTATATGGTTGTGAAACTGAGCTGAAAGCTCCTTGCCTGTTTTCCTCAGCGCAGAGAGATTCAAGAAGAGAGGCAGCAAACTCCAGATTTTTTTTCAGGTCCACAACAGATGCTTCCCCCTTCTCCAGCTGTTTAACAAGACATCGCAACCTGCAACAAATACCCATTGCGTCAGGGTCACTCCAAAATGGTAATCATGTTATAGGCTTGAAATCCTGACTTTCTCAGAGAATAAATCAGTAAATATCAGAACTAAATGTTAGCAAGTCCTTGACTGTACTTTTGAAGACTGACAGGTTTACTATTTACCTTCCTCAAAAGAGTTGTGAAAAAGCTTTTGTAGTTCAGTATTATGCACAGCACATAGGGCTGCACAAGTAATGAAATTTTATTCTGCATCACGTGAATAAACACCTTATTTGTATGCAAAAATGTGTTAACAGTGACTGTGGCCCAGGAGGTAGCACAGGTGGATGGTTTGATTCCTGGCGGCTCCAGTCTGCATGCCATTGGGGTAGGAATGTGTGAATATTAGATAGAAAGCAATTTTAAATAGGTAACAGTGCTTGTGTGAATGGGTAAATGCAAATCTGTTTTATAAAGTGCTTTGAGTGCTCTGCTAGAGTAGAAAAGCGCTATATGAGAACTAGTCCATTTACCTCTGGAGCTTGAAAAAAAGAGCTACTGGACTTTTTTGTTTCTTGATGTTTCACCTCTCGTGCAAAAGGTGGTTGTGACCCTCTATTGTTCAAGTGACCTATTGAGGTCACCTGAAGAAAGGTGTGAATGGGGATTGAGCCACCTGGGGAGGAAGCTCAGGACAGCATTGTAAACGGGCTGTTATATATGTATAATTTTAATGAGAGTGGATAAAGCACCACCACACAAATGCTCCACCACAGGTCAGCAACCAACAGCTTAAGACTAACACAACTGAGTCTAAAGCAAATGACTCAAGACAAACCCACAGTGATATATATACACACACAGAAAAACCTCAACAAACCCCAACTTACCCAGTTCCTAAGCCCACCAAACTTTGCCTACCTGTCTTCTGGAGACTACTGAGCTCGAGGCAACTTTAAAGGCAGGAGCTTCAGTGGCAGGAGCCCTGAATTACCTGCCCCAACAGGGAATAAATCCCCACCCATGATTACTCTGAAAATAAAAAAGGCAAAAAAAAAAAAGAGTATCTGAAGGAAGAACTTAAAAGCTCAGCTGAACCCTCACCTGACTTTACTGGGAAGTTGTATCAATAACACCACACAAACTCCCATAACTAATTAACAAAAACCTAAACAAAGGCTAATGTCAAACCTTTCGTCAGATCCCGGATGAGCCCCCACTTGTTACGTTCCCCTAAGGCAGTGGTTCTCAAATCCAGGCCTCGTGCCCCCCTGTCCTGCAGGTTTTAGATGCGTCTCTGCTTCAACACACCTGATTCAAATATAGAAGTCATTAGCAGGACTCTGGAGAACCTGCATACTGAGGTGGTAACTCAGCCATTTGATTCAGGTGTGTTGGATCAGGGACATATCTAAAACCTGCAGGACAGGGGGGCACGAGGCCTGGATTTGAGAACCACTGCTCTAAGGTGTCTAGGGGTTTGGGGGAAATAACAATAAAAGTGACCGGGTCAACAAAAGGAGACAAATGCAAAATAAGGGAGATAAAGGATTTTTATGAAGATAATAACATATTGAGACGGACCAGTTGCTATGATGTACAAACAAAAAGGAGAACACAAGACACAGGAATAAATACCCCAAAACCAAAAGGGGAGGCAAAAGGCCTCACACACACACAACACCCTCCTCTCCACTGAGCAGGAGTAAGCTGCAAAAGAAACGCACAATTCTCACACCGACACAAAACACTCTGACAACCACTGGCCCTGAGTGCTCCTCACTCAGGCCTTAAATACCCCAGCCTGATTGCTGAGTTGGTTCAGCTGTGCCAAAAGGGGAGGCACCCAAGGCTGGAGAGAGCAAGCCACACCCAGTGGACCGGAAAACTACAGCAGGCCTGGCTAGGGCCGTAACAACATGTGGGACTCAAAATTCAGGAGGAGACAGGCCTGTGTGTGCTTGGTTCTCCCTCCCTTCAGAGCCCTGTTCCTCATTAACTAAAGCATCTTTATATTGTCACTTTATCACACAGAGTCTATGTGCTGCAGTTTGGCCTTTGTCAATTAGTCCGTCCAGTTCTGGTTCTCATGACGCATCAGCAATAAAATCCTCTACAAAAAGCATGTCTTCTCCCTTTAATCAATTAAGCAATACAAAGCAATCTCATCCAGATTAATAACAGAACATGGTGACATTTTAATTCTAAGTACTGTGGCAAGACCTTTAAGATTAAGATAAACTGAGACTGGGAAGTTAGTCTGTCCCATTTTAATGTCTAATGTATTTATCTACACGTATATATAAAAAAATGTCTGTTGTTCGCTTCAGCCACTGTTTATTAATTAATTTTGTGGAGTTTAATTTTAACATTTGTCATTTTGGATAAGAAAAACCCTAACATGGGTGACCTCAACCAATCCGCAGAAATTCATGGCAGATGGGAAATGTAAAGAATCAATAGCACGCAAATGCAGATCACGTCAGTTTCTGCAGAGAGGTGGGGGACATGCATGTGCATACAGACGGATGTGACATAGGATATGATGGAGTCAACATGCCATTTGCCATTGTCATGCTCGTCCGCACCATAAATCATTGCGGATGGTCATGGAAGGGCTATGAAAAGCGTTTCATCCAAGGTATTTTCACAATTTTTCTGAAGCCTGCTTTATCCACCTCCTGCAGCGACTATGGATGACTGCGTAATATTAGTAGACTTGAACGAAGTGCTTGTGAGCTCCTGTCCGCACCTGGCCGTCGTGTCTGCAACCAAAAAATAAGGCAGCACCTAATTTTTAAAAACTCATTCTGCAGACACTGGTGGAAGTCTGTGAACACAGCAAATGTCTGCGGAGAATTGTGGACGATTGCTGCGTTCTCTCTGTGTGTACCTGTGGACTGCCATTCACATCCCTCTGCAGCTGATTTTGCATCAGTGTGACAGTGACTAAAGGAAAGCATATATAAGGTAAATAGAATTGGTCCCAGCACAGAACCTTGTGGAACTCCGTAATTAACCTTAGTGTGTGAAGAAGGCTTCCTATTAACATGAACAAACTGGAGTCAGTTACGTATGATACAAGCTACGGCAGCGCAGCACCTTTAATACCTACAGTATATTTTAATCACTGTAATAAAACATTGTGGTCTGCTAAAAGATGAGATACACACTGAAAGATTAACTGAAGTCTGCTGATCCCCAATGATCTTCAGAAGGAACCAGTCCCATCAAACCATCGACCAATAACCTGCCTTAGCACAACGTGAGCTCCTGTCAGTCATAACAGGCACATGGCTCAGTACACGATTAGGAGAAAGACCCCAGCTACTGCTAGATAGAGCAGTCACGTGAGTCGGGAACTTAAACTATATTACGCGTAATGTGTACTGTATGTGTGTTGTTTCCATGTCTGAAACTCTTACCTTACAGCGGTCTTCTCGATGCAGTCCGGTGCATCAAGGCTCAGTAGCTCGTCAGCCAGGATCTCATTAGCACTGCGTGGGTCAATCAGAGTTCCTTTGTAATCAGCGATGCCCGTTCCTGCTGCAACATCTGTGCATAGTGCATTATGGGACCGTGATCCTGGATAATTTTAATACAAACAAACCTTTACCAGTACCACACACCACATTATATTAACTCCTTAATGTCTAGAGATACTAATGATAATAGAAATATAAAACTTGTCTATTTTAGTTGGCATGCGTTACATATTCATCAAAGCCTGAAAACACCTTGCAGTCTACACCCTTCTACAAAAGTGCAATATGTTCTCTAAATTCTACATTTTTTGTGTCTGTTCTAGGATGTAGTTACCAAAAATTATTTGTAGAAATGTTAAAGATAATCACAGAATAAAAATCTCTTATAGCATGATTAAATCTAATGCGTTTTGGTAATATTGCTGTAATATGTTTTTGGACAAACGTTTAAGGCCTCCAAATTAGGGCAAATTCGTTTTGCACAAGTTAAAAAGATGTCTGCTGAAAGGTTTTCTATTCTGTATTGTTATCTTGACTTCTACATTTATTTTACATTTTTATTAATTGTGGGAGGATATCCCCATTGGTGATGAGTCTTGTATTATCATATTGTTATAATTTAAGCTGCTGTAACAAAATAATTTCCCAAATATGAGGTAAGAATTTCTTTTCTAATCTGTTTGATTGTGTGTTGTTCATTAATTTAAGTATGTTGAAAACTTTGTAAATGCATATCCTGTGCAGAGCTTACGTGAAAAGCGAGCCAGTGGGTGCTGGTTATTGTCCCCTGCCTCATTGGCAACTGTGAAGAAGAATTGTGATATATTTGAAATGATAATGTAAATCAGTAATGTAATGGCCTGAAACTCTATTCTTGGAAGGCTGTAATAAATAAAGTATGGCTCTAACCAAATCCATTAAATGAATCAGAATCAGTGGCGGTCCTAGCCTCTTTGGCGCCCTGGGCGAGCAACCCCCCCCCCCCCCCCCCCCCCCGCCCCGGCACCCCCCCG
>VUQK01040514.1:0-10568 GCA_015106715.1 Bujurquina vittata
AAGGAACGCTTTCATTGAACCTTTGTTCACACACATTTATTTATGCAGATTTGTCTAAGGGCAAATATAAATCCAGTGTGCTCCTACAATATGCATTCAGACAGCAGATCTCTGAAGGTGGAAGCTTTAAATTTTGAGGTACACCAGAACAAGTACTGCTTTCTGTACCCACTGCCCATATTACACATTGCTTGAAGAACCAAAAAAACTTGGAATAATTATAAAAAGGTTTTGCAATCACCTGATTTTTCACATCTTATTTTTTTCAGCTTCTCCTTATTAATTAAGAGGCTCCATCTCGCTTCGCTTTCTTCTTTTCTTATCCTACTCAAGAAGGGTTACACCAGCTACATCAAGCTTTACAAGCAAAGATTTCAAAGATGAAAGAGGGACCGGGAGGGGAGGAACTCTTTACAGCTGGCTTTGAGGTGGTTCAGAGGTGAGGAGTGGAAGTGAGTCTGAAGTGAGGAAAAAAGGGTCCATATTTGATGTAATAGAGTTGAGGAAGTGAATGATTTTGGCTCGCACTGATAAAACTGTAGTTTCCTATTGAGTCCTGCTAAACTGATAAAGTCTTAAACTTGTCACAGGTGGCCACACACATAGAAAAAGAGAAAAGTTGGCACAACACAGCACAATGTCACTTGTGCTGTTCTGTTTCAACACACGAATGATAATCGTTTCATTCAGTATACAACCACAAGTCATTTCACAATGATGTTTCTGCCACTGTTTTCTGTGTTGCTTCACTTTCCTGTTTCGGGTTATCGAGGGACTCCCCGCCTGTGCTGCTGCTGTAAGCCCCTGTTAACCTCCTCCCCCTCCTCTGCTCCAATCACAACTCAAGCTGAAGAAGGCGTTCAGCGAAAATCGTCCTTCTTTGTGGAGAGTTGCATTGAGTCATTCAATGAAAATGAGGTCAAAAAAAAAGAGGCCACCGTGTGACCAAATAAACTCACTCTAATTTTAGACCGTTCTTTCTTATCTTCTTAAAAAAAATATTAAATAACTTTGTGAGAAATCTCATTTAGATTTTTTTTTCTTTAATTTTGCAACAAAAACAGTGTTACTCATTCTACAACGTAACACTACTTTCAGACACAAGAGGGCAAGATAGGATCCTTTTACTGGTAAGAACGGTCGCTCCGTACAGTAAGAGAGGCTCTGATTCGGACACAAGCGCTCACTCAGCGGTTTGTTTCACATTAGAAAGATGCCAACTTTACATTTTACACTCATAAATCTCAGGATGTTTTGGATGAATTTTCTTTCTATCTTTTGACACTCATTGCTCAAGCTTTCAAGCTTGTGCGTTCATGCATAAAATGTATAAAAAATACTGAATGTTCAACAACTGTTTTTTTTTTCTCTCAATTTAATCTGACAATTATTATAAGGTTGGCAAATGATTATTAAATGCAAAATAGTAAAACGGCATAGGAGTGAGCATACATGATGCACATAAAGAAAAGAGGTCACACAGAGGTCATGGTGTGCCTTGACAGTGGGAGTTTGTAATGATCTGTGATGGGTGGCATGGTGTGGAGTGGTTAGCACTATAGCACTAAAGATCAAAGATTATAAGATTATAAGCCGCCGTGAGTCTGAGAAACACAAGCGCACGTTCCACAAACCCAATGTTTCCTAACACTGGTAGTTATGGATATGCTTTTATGATACAGTATGGTGAGCATAGTGTTTAAAGATTGTAATGGCTACATGTGGCTATTTAAATCCCGACAGTTTCAGAATGTCGTCGCCACTTTAGTTTTCAATAAAATATATTTAAATCATTGTGGCTGTTATGTTTTCGTGTCTTTGGTAAAACAAAGTGTGTAATGATAGTGTGGAAAAACCTAAAAAATGCACTCGCCTCGTTCTGTGAAACATTTATAAAGAATTAATTATCTATTTTTTAATGTCAACATTCTGAATAAACACGTAGTCCAAGATTCAGTATAAACACTTATGAGGGAATTGTTGGCCTGGGTCCATGGTGTGAAGGCATGAAATATGAACTGTGTGTAAGGCTTGAAGTAAAAGCAGGCCCAGCTAGTTCACTGTAATGCAGCAGTTCCAGGACTTTTCATTATTTTCTTCTCTTTATTACCTCTTAGTGTGTACTTGATATATATAAGTTTACACTAACTTACCCTTTAACTCTAATCTCGCCATAAAGTGCCATAGAATGACTCAGCAGAAGCATGAATAGCAACAGCATGGTACACAATAACGATCAGCACTAGGAAACATGCCCGAAAACAAATGAGCTGAGAAAAGCAGTCAATTCTGGTTTCGTGTATCTCAAAGAGCAGAGCCCGGATCGCAGCATGATGTTGTCTGCATGTATTTTCAGTATGAAAGAAAGAGCTGCTGAAGAATGATCTTGTTTCTTTTTTGTTTGCTAGCAACTGCAGACGTCTTGTCCAAACACAGATCGTGAAGTCACCTGCATCCAAAGAGCTGTATTTACTTTGGCGACGCAAACAGCGCAGTGCAACACTCTTGGTGTTATCCTAGCGGGGTTTGAATGTGATTTTTACGTCTGGAGATGCTGCAGCATTTCAGTTCATTCCTGGGAGTTGATTAACTTACTGAGATGAGTAAAATCTGGATACACGGCGAGTCGAAAACATTTTAAAAGGGTCATTTCAAAATAGCCAAATAAGTTGATTTCGTTTAGGCATTTGTGTGCAAATGTATGAGTCAGACCCAGACTGAATGTCTGCTTTTGTTTTTAGATAAAATGAGAATGTAATTATCCAACGGGGTGAAATGAGTCTTTGGCCACAGCAGGGACATGAGAGCATTTTCTTCCTTGCAAAGTCGTCATCGCTTCTTTGCTGTGTTTAAGCGGTCCAAAGTCTTCTGTCACCTCTATGTCATGCTTTATTTGTGTCTTTGTCTCTGACCTCATTTCCAACATCAAACTGTACACTGCTGGGAAATCCCACTAAACTAAATTGGACATGATGTATTCTGCTTTTTTCTAAATGCCAGGTCTGTGACCGCCCTGCTGTATGCTTATGTTTTCCTCAGTGAACCTTCAGCTAACTGGATCATTTTCTAAATGACTGCCTGGATGAAAAAAAAAAAAGATTATTCTGTTTTGTTACAATTACATTTTTGTCTACAATATTCAAGCTCTTTACCATCAAAGTAAAGCCTCACTTTCAGCATCAGCAGATAGATGGGGGAATTAGTGTTAACATGCGGTTCTTTCCGTCTGTAAGTGTGAGATGTTGTACCCTGAAAATCTATCTCATCATCTCTTGAAGATCCAGAAACTACTAGAGAGATTTTGCAACAGGCCTTACACATACCAAAGACAGCACATCAGCACAAAACACCTCATACCAACTATCAGCATGGTAGTGGAGGGGTGAGGATTAGGCTTGGTGTTGCAGCCACAGGACGAGGGCACTGAGCTGACCATGAGCTCCTCTGTATACCAAAAGAGTCAAATGTGAAGCTGAAAACTGGGTCATGCAAGAGGACAATGATCCCAAGCACAGCAGCAGACCTACAACAGAATGGCTGAAGGAGAAAAGCGTCAAGGTGTTGCAATGGTCCAAATACAGACCTGAACCTGACTGAAGTGCTGTATCGTGACCTTAGGAAAGCTGTGCATCAGTGAATGCACACAAACCGGAATGAACTTTCTAAAGGAGAACGGGGGAAAATTCAAAGATCATTTTCTCAGGACTCCTTGCATGGAGTCCTGAGAAATCCTTCCTTTCCACATTATTATATTCTAAATTTAATCTGTGCATAAGGAGTTGCACCTACAGCTGAATAATGTTTTAAACTACTAACTGTACAAACTAAAATTTTTGACAAGCACAAGCAAGAAGTTTTAAGCACAACATATAAACAGTTTGAAGTTCAGACTTAGAAAAAGTTTCTCTTTAAACACTGAGATACAGAAAGAAACATGTCTTATAACTGTTTAACTCACTTTAAATCTGTTTCGGTCTCCACAACAACAATTACTCTAAATTACCCTAACTTGCCAGTAATTCAATAACTCTAATCCCAACACATAAGTACAAACAACTTTTATTAATAAGACATGTAGTATCCCAGTTTTCTTTTACCTCTGCCCTTTATACTCATTGTTGCCTGATGTCTTGTGCATGTGTATTTAAAAAAACTGAAAATAGGTTAAAGGAGTCTTGGGAAGTTGTTTTGCCAAAGGTTTTGATTTGTTTCAAGTAATATCATGAGATTATGGGCTAATAGATAAAGTTGTCATCTTTTTGTGTTATTTTACAACCTTAAATGAGAGGAGAAAGAGTGAGGGTTTGGGTAAAGGATAAACAGAGTGTCCCCACATCATTCCTTTGTCATTTCAGAATACCAAACCATTGACATGGTCCTGAATTTTGTGTTTTTGGACTTATGGTTCTTGTGTCATGTTGTTTGGAGTCCGTAGTTTGCAGTCCTCGATGCTTCTGTCACTATTAGTCTCTTATGAGTTTGTGTTCATGTTTTCTTGCTTCTGCCACTTTCATTGTTTCTATTTTTGTGTAATTTCTAGTTGACTCCTATTGTTTGTGTCCCTGGGGTTTTACATTTCTTTGTATTTTGTATCTTTTGTTTGTATCAGGTTTTAAAGATTCAGTCTGTATTTTTTGCTACTTTGTGTTCTCTTTGGTATTTTTGAGTTGGTATTCATATTTGACTCCTTGGTTTCGTTTGGCCTGGCATCACCAGTGTTCCCTTGAATTGTGCTGTCAAGTCTTTGTCTCTGTGTTGGTGTTCCTCTGTTTTGGTACTTCCTGCTTTATTTTGATAAACATTTGTCTCTTGTATTACTTCCCCACGTCTGTTTCTAGCTTCCCAGATGCCTCCACTTTGCCCTAATTACCCTTCTTTGTATATAGTTGCAATGTCCCCTTGTCTTTGTCAGATTGTTTACCTCTGCCTTGTGTGTTTTTACTCTTTGGTCTTGTGCCATTTTGGCTCTTTCTGACTTTGACCTCAATAAAAGGTGATGTTTTTCTTTTTTGTTACCGCTGCCTGTTTCCTGAAATTGAGTTCAGCTTCCTGCTACACATCCCAGCAGCTTCATTTGAGCATTTAGCTAACGGGGACTAATTACTCTGAACAATACTGGCCGATGTAATAGAGTGATAGGTGTTTTTGGTCCAAGCATGTCTGTGCATGTGATATTAACCTCTGTTCTGAAAGCTAGGTAAGCATATGATAAATACACTGGCAAATATTTCAAAAAGGTGTAACCACTAGTGCAATAACGTACAAAGCCATCTTCTTATTAGAAACTTAAAAACCACCATTTAGATCATGTCTTTTTTTTCTGCCATGATTTATGTAGTGATAGTTTTAGAAAGCGCAGGGCTACATATTCAAAGCTCTACTGCAATTAACACAATTATACCAGGCAGACATTATTTTCACATACACCCACATCCAAATCTGTAAACACATGCACCAGGAATGGCATCATAAGCTCCTCCCCACATTCACTAACCATCAAACCCACTCATCTTTCCCAGTGTCTCCTAAGTCCTGTCTGCATTTCTCATGGAGTTACCCAGCAGCTAAGAACATCTTCCTGGCTATGTCATGACCACACGTCTCTATTTACAGAGTTTTCTGCCTCCCACAGTGTTCTCACCAAGATGAGACACACAGACAGCGCTGGTGTGGAAAGAGGAAGTCCTGAAGGCAGGGCAACCCAAATGATACAGTGTCTCAGCTGCAGCGCACAACTGTGGCATCATGTGAGTGAGGAAATAAACTGTACACAGTGAGTTTGTGAAGAAGAAAAAAACAAATCCCACGGCAGCATCCCAGAGAGGAAATGAAATCTGGAGTTAACAGGCAAGGAAGGGGAGTTTCTTGTGCTTTTTTTTTAATCATTAGGTTTTGTGTATGGCGTGTTCAAAATGTATGCAGCAGGAATGCAGCGCAAACCAATGTGGTGGAGCTTGAGTGGCTTAGTCACAAACATTCAAAATATAGAAAGAAACACCAAACAATATATCACAGTGACACATGTGAAACTCGAACATACAAACTGGATCATGCCTGGGCTATATGTTGCCTTTTCTCACCAAAATGACTTATCTGTGATAAGGCTTAATAAGGCCTGGGGGACTGCTTTGCCGAAATACCAAACAAACAAAAAGCCAATCTCATGAGTTTAAATAAGTCGATGGTGTTGCCACAGTAGAAATTCCTCCCAACACGCATCACTGTTGAGTTTTTTTCATTTCAAGTTGTAAGTACATCTGAGAGGAGAGGAGCTGCTAAAGCGCTTCTCTTTTGTTGTTCAACACAGAAACCTCACACCTCTCGTCCATGCAGACAAGGCGGTCTTATACCGGAGTTGGGCAGACGGAGAGACGAGGATGTGCTGGAACCCTGTTGTCCCACTGTCACAGAAACAACACCACTATACTGAAGCTTCCCTGCGCCCACACTGAGCCAGTATGAAGGGAAAAGAAACTGCCATTCCACTGAGAACCAGGGGTGAGCACTGTGTTTTTGAATGCTATCAAATATTAAGTAGACCCCTGTTATTTAACACAGACACATAAAGAATGAACTGCTGCCCCTCTCCTGCTGCTGGCTTACAAAGGTTGGAGACTGTGAGAGAAAAAGTAGCCCGAGTGACTTTTTTTGATGAGGGGACTGAAGGAAAAAAAAAAAAAGCCAAACACACATGCATTTAGGTAACATTTAGGATGCATTTAGGTAACATTACATTTACCACTATGTAAAACATAACACAAAACACATGAAAACCACTTTTTTTCATATTTTACGACACAAAATAGGAGGTGTGGAGGTGGAGTGTTTGAAGAATAATTTGTGGGGACAAGGGGGAGGCAGACACACGATCCTCTGGCCTGGCTGACTCCTCTTGCTTCCTTTCCACTATTAATGTACCCCAGCCTTGCGGCATCGCTGCTCTGCATTTGACTTCTTTGCATTTGACTTCTTTGCATTTCAGTCGGGTGATTTTGTCCTATTGCTGTGCCGGCCTGAGTAGCAGTCCATGTCCTGCTGGCATTATGTTGCCCTTTCTCCCCCAGCTTCTCTAGACTTCTGTGAAGGGTGGCATTTTCCTGCTCCAGAACCTTTATACGAATACTATTTGCTTGCAGTTGCTGCTGCATATCCAAAAGCACATTTCCTGTACTCTGTGGTTGGGCCAGTGGGGTCAGCTCTGGGAAGGCCACCAACAGCCTCTCCCTCTCCCTCAAAGCTTGCACAAATTCCTTCAGCTCATCTGTGCAGTTTTTTAGCTCGTCTGCATGTGTTTGTAGTATCCGTTTCTCATTTTGGAGCTTTAAACACAATTCCTGCTGTTGATTCATCTGAGCCGGCAGTTCTTCCTTCTCCTCCGACATCTGTTGTAGCTGATTGCGTAGGCCGATCTGCCTCTCCTCTTTCTCCCCCAGCTGCCTCTCACCTGTGGCTGCACCTCAGTTGCTCAATGTAAGCACTGGAGCTTTGTAGAAGAAGCAGTCTGTCAATCAGCAGCTCCAGTAAAACAATGTGGGAACGCTGATTAAACGCGTCTTCCCCGTCCATAAAGTCATACTGCTCTAGCAAAGCTACCATGTCTAGACTACAGGAGAGTTTGTCCGGGAACTTCCAGGAAGAAAACCGGACCGGGCCTGTTTGAGAAAGCACGTCCAGAATCGCTCCTTGAAGGTCAACCAGATCTTTTCGGAGACTTTCGATACAGTCCTGACGACCCAACAACTGACTCATGTTTTTTTTTAAATATATTTTTATTAGAAATGCAACTGACCAGTGATGCACGTTTTATCGTGTTTATAGAAAAATCAAGCTAAGATGAGACTTGCCTGGATTACAAATTGTAACAAGTGCACAGATCTCTTGCAAAGCATCACAGGGCTCCAACAGCACGGCACTGCTCACACCAGATGTGTGAATTGATTTCGGCAATGACAACTGCTTTTCTTTCATAAACCACCTTTTGTCATCATAAAAATCAAACACAGACAATTGGAGTTTAATTTTCATCATCTGCGATCCTCATCCACATCCTCTTCAGAGTCATCATCATCATCATCATCTTCATCTTCATCTTCATCCTCCTCCTGTAAGGACCCGGTCCGATCAAGGGAAGTTTTGGACGTTATGTGCAAGCGCGACTGGTAGTCAGGTGGGTGCAGTGAGGTCCTGAACACCTCCAGGTCCTCTTCCTCATCCACACTTTGAATGCTTTGGTAGGCCAGGGTGTAAACCTCCAAAGCCTTGGCATGGAATGACATTTCCACTGTCACAAACTCGCAAAAGATTTTCTTGATGTCTTGGATCTTCTGCCTCTCAAACTCATCTATAGTCTCCTCCAGCTGCTTGGTGGTGCGTGTGGCATCCACGCTGGCTTTCTTTAGTTCACTTTCAGCCTTAGAAATGATCTGCCTGTCTGAGGGGTTTCTCTGTCTGGTCCTCTTGAGCTGAGCCATCTGCTTGGCTTCTCTGTCTCTGGCACTCTGATTTGCCTTCAGATCGACCCTTTTCCGTTTCACTACAGAGCCATAGCTTTTTAATGGCTCTATGACTTTGGATTCAAGTCTTTCCACCTGAGCTTGGCGATAATCTTGAATCTTGGCCAGATGGTCGGCATACTGCTTCATCCCCCTCTTAAGGTTTGGTGTTGCAGTGTCTGCATACAAGCCAATTTCCCGGACCAGAAGGTCAGCCTTGTCGCGTATCCTGGCCGTCTTGCGGGTATAGGCAGCAAAGAGTTGGCACATCTCTCCAAAGTGTTTCTCCACATTGGTGATGTTCTCCTGGATCTTCCTTGTCTGGTTATCCCTCGCTCTGGCATCAGGTGTACGGCTCATCTTCGCAGGGACACAATATGTCTGCGTTATTAGAAACCCTGATTTAGCGTTAGCTAGCTATCAATATACGATCTTTTCTATCAGGCAAGCACACCAGTCCCTTTTTGTCTACAGCTAATTTTAAGGAAGTCTTATGGAAATGACGTCACCGTATAGATTAAAGACATCAAAACCTTCACAGGAATTCCGTCGGCTTTTATGTCTGACACGCCCCCTCCCCCTCCCCCTCCCCCTCCGGCGCACCCAACGGAGTCCCTGCACGCATGCGCGTGTTGTGTAAACAAGCTTTCAAGATGAAAACGGAGTCGTTTCGATGCATTATGGCCTCCCGTTTACACGAGAACGGAGTGAAAACGATGCATTTTCGAAAACGGGTCCAGAGTGGAGCGTTTCAGAAACGCACCGGCCTCCGTTCTCGTGTTTCGGAAACCGGCATACTCGCACATGCGCACTATGGTTTCGACTGCCACAGTTTTCCCCGCATGCGCTAATAGATGTGGTAGATGTCAGTAATGTAGGCCTGCGCGGTTCAGGCTCATTTCCTGTGTACCCAATGACCTGTACCTGGTGACCAATTATCAGCCTTCAAATTAGTGAGAGGCTGCAGTCAAAAATGCATCTCAAGCCCATTAAAGAATCCAAAGTGGACACATGCTATTGTTACAATTGTATAAATAGTGTGCGTAGAGCAGGGGTATTCAATTAAAATTTAAAAAGGTCCGGTCAGACACAATTTCATGAGGCCAAGGTCCAGTAGTCCAACAATATATATATATATATATATATATATATATACACACACACGATTACCGTAACGACTGTAAAAGCCGCTTGTAAAACAGAAAGCGCTCAACAAGATTTTAAGTGGTCATTTCTGTTTTGGTATTGGGTTCGGGTCCGCATGAGACATAATTTCTGTCGGGATCCGGATCGATTTCCGCCATTTGGGGATGTCTGGCGTAGAGGATTATGGTTGCTAGCATCACTGGTGATGATGTAACAAGATAACAAAAATTCATTCAGTACCACTGCAACCCCAAGAAGAGGGTGTAAATAATTTTTTTACTCTTTATCTTGAGGGAAATTGTGCAGTTTCTGTGTCCTTTCTTTTGGATTTTAACCACTAGCTCTGTCTTGTCATTTCTGCCAATGTAGTCCTGTAGTTTTTTCCCCCCTCTGCATCTCTTTGGCACCCCACCACAGTTGGCATTCACCCTCTGTGATCACCTGCAGAGATGCCTGGGTTCCTGAAATGTCTTCCTAGTTCTCAAATTCCATCCTGATAGGGTCGTGAGGAGGCAGCCCCATGGGGTACACGATCATGACTGCTCCCCTTAGCTGATCCAGTGCTTCCTTTACCATCGCCATAGTGACACAAACATTGGCTCGTTCTCCTCTTTCCACTCTGGAGGTTCTTCCACTGTGGGAGTGGCAGGATGAGGTACGAGCTTATCCTTTTTGTGAAGAAACCATAAAGCCTTCACAGATTCCTGCTTGTCCCGCTCCTTCTTCAGTGCCCTGTATTTCTTCTCCAGCTTCACAGCTGTGCTGGCAGGTGGCATCTTCTCCTTGGTGACTTTGGGTTTTGTTTTGTAGAGGTCAGCACCTTTGCCTCCTCCACCGTCCTCTTCCATTTTGTCACTGGGAGCCTGTCCATTCCTCCTCCCAATCTCATCCTTCCTAAACACAGGGCCTCCACTGGGGATGCACTTTTCT
>VUQK01040515.1:0-18041 GCA_015106715.1 Bujurquina vittata
AAAAACAACTTTTGCGGAAAAAAAAAAAAAAAAAAAAAAAAAGAGAGACCTAAACTTGTGATTTCAAAGCAGAAATCATTAATCAGATTTTCACAAATCTGAATGTTTACTTCTCTTAATTTATATTTCCATAGTTTATTTAACACAAGTCTGTATTTGTGAAATTGCTGGTTTATACATTTAATTTTACAAAGTTTTACAAAGTATTGCGCCAAACTACTTGGTGGCAAGCAGCTTTACTGAAACCCAGAAACTTTGATACGATTCCGTCATCACGCTTCATGCTTTGCCTTATTTATTTATTTATTTATTTATTTTATTTTATTTTATTTTATTTTATTTTATTTTTTATTTATTTTTTTGATCTTTTTTTTTTTTAAACGAGCATTGTGCATCCTGAGCTGACAGTGTTTCAAAACTTTAGTCATTTAACCAGCTGAATCCAAGATTTCTAAATGTTCACCTGAGGGATTTGAACTCTCCTGATTACATGGAGTTACTAAAAAAATAATAAATTTTATTTTTTTAAATCATGAAAAAGCTGAAATAAAACATACCATGCCTCATACCTCATCTCACTTATAAAGTGCCCAGAACTTCCTTTACAAAGAAAATCCAGGGGATTTCTACCAAGTGTGGCAACATATAATAATATTAATAATAATTCTTCTTCTTCTTATTATTATTATTATTGCTTTCCCCAGGTGGTAACATAGTCTCGTTTTCCCCTTTAAGATTCTCTCCTTGTTGGATGTCACGCTTTCTGTGACCGCTCAATGTCTGTGTATAAACCGTGGCTTTATGGCGCATAGCAGAGCGCCGTCAGTCCTCAGCACCATGGACAGCGCGCTAACATGCACAGCTGAGTCCGGTCTGGTTCCCGCTGCTGTCAGAATGTGAAAAAGAGCTGTGTTGTGTGCTTAAAAGTGAACTCTGTCTGTCCAGCTAAAGAGTAGGAGTGGTCACTGTGGGAGGGGTCGCGGTAATGGTGAGTACAGGAAGCGGTTGGGGCGGGGGGCTCGATCTGTTGCACACCGGGCTGATTTTCTTTCGGATAGAAAGCTTTCAATAGTAGGCAGACTCAGGCCAGAGCTCGGCTGAATCGTGACACTTGCAAAAAGAGAAAAACACAGAGAAAGGAGGAGCAACGCCCACCGATTAGAGTCTAGAGTGAGTGGTGACTTAAAATGTGGAGCCTTCAAAATACAAGCAGCTCGTGACACACATGTGAACTGAGAAACCCTCGCAGAAGGAGTAAAAAGTGTTAGTTTTTTCTTTCCTCCCCCCAAATAAGTGATCAGCAGACAGCTCGGGAAAGGAGCTTTGGAGCGTGGTGTGCGCAACAGAGCACGAGTGTCATTGCGGACACGGAGTGCGCTGCGAGCGCTTTGATCCCTTGTGTTTATTCCATTAATAAAGTATCTTTTGCTCCAGCTCCAGTTTCTAAACAAGTCTAATCACGATGGAAACAGTTTTGAAATTTAATTGCTTACCGCGTGGAATATTTTTTCATCCCAACAACAAGTGGTGAGCTGAGGCAGGAATGAAGCAACAGATACGAGGGATAAAGCTGTGAATCTTTGATGCGCATTGTGTGAGTAACAATTCCCAACTCTCCGCTGCTCTCCCTTACTCCGTGACCCTCCCATCTTAGGGACGACTCAGCACATTTGTGCTGAGGATGCACGCTGCTTGCGAGGAAGATCTGAGGATTTCGCGGACAGTAAATTGATTTTTTTCTCTCTCTTGCCTGTGTGTGGAGAATGGCTGCTAAAAATATCCTGATGAGGTTATGATGAACAGGTTGTTTAGCTGAAACTTAGAGACCTGCGGAAAGATGCTCGACTGAAGGACATTTTAATTCTCCTCACAGAAAGTTGAAGTGGAGCAAGAAAGAAAAAGAGGGTATCTCAACCCTGATTATTTGATTGGAAGCATTTATTCAGGTCTGTGTTGTTCGCCTAAGGAGAGCAGAAAGCAACAGACGATCTTGGAAGCAGCTTGTTGATGGCACTGCGCACCGGGAGGACTTGGTTTGGGCAGGTCTTGCGCAGGGTCTCTCGGCTGCAAGGTTCCTGGTCCAGGCGATCGAGCAGTCTCTTGTGTCTCTCCACGAACCAGGAGCAGGATCTGGGGTTCTGCCACCGGGATCACCACAAGGCGGGGGGCTCCAACTCCGGCGTTCACCGGAGCGCACCTTTCCGCGCATCCGCCTCCAGGCGCTGTCCACACGGCTATCCCCACGCTTGCTGCGTGTTCCCGGAGAATCCGAGGGGACATGAGCCCCTCGGTCGCCGGTTCCTGTTGGCCATGAAGCGGCAAAACGTGCGGACCCTGTCCCTGATCATTTGCACGTTTACATACCTGCTCGTCGGGGCCGCTGTCTTTGACGCCCTGGAGTCCGACTTCGAGATGCGCGAAAAGGAGCAGTTGGAAGCCGAGGAGAAGCGTCTCCAGGGGAAATATAACATCAGCGAGGATGATTACCGCAAACTGGAGAGCATCATCATGGAGGCTGAGCCCCACAGAGCCGGGGTGCAGTGGAAATTCGCAGGTTCATTTTACTTTGCCATCACGGTTATAACCACAATAGGTAAGCCTGAGCCTCTAACATGTGTAGCCTTTGTGATCTTTACAGGTTCACTGTTGCGTAACAGGACGTGATCTGTCATGTGGACAGTTACATTTTCAAGGTAATAAAATGGGTTGTAAGCAGCAATTAGGGGAGAGCAGAAACATATATACAGTCTGTAGGTAAAGTTTTAAGCAACATGTTGCAGCACTCACTCCCTGTTCCAAAGGGAACTGCATGGAGCATTGTGTACCACCAACCACATGAGATTTATGCTCCTGAGCTTCACCTGTAGGATAAATTACGTGGAAGAATGACGTAGCGTTATGTGCTCGAGTGCACTGTGGAAACACATAATTTCCTTTGGTGCATCTGCAGAATTTTAACTTTTAACAGTGCGTCACCAGGAAAGTCTGACAGAGCACAACGAGCTTAGGGTGTGAGACATCCCGAGATTGATTTTTAAGGGGCCGGAGAGACAAAATGTAGCTGGAGGAAGAGCAGCAGGCGGTGTGGTGGTGCTGAAAGGGACAGCTCCTCTGAGTCCAGCCGCAGGAAGGTCGAGAGTTTAGCAACATTGTGTTGGGGTCAATGGTTTTAAAGCTTTGCCACAAAAAAGACAACCAACACTTTACTCCAACTTGGCTGGAAATTAAGACAGCTGCACAGCCCGCCTGTGGGCACAAATCATCAGACTTTCCCTCCATACATTTATTTTTATGAGTCTCCTCAAATGCAACATACAGTACATCACATCAGTTTGATGCCCCTGGCTCTGACGCATGTGCGTCATAAAGGCTTATTTGAAGCTGGGAAGGAGGGGTAAACTGAGTTTGTCTTTGTTTACGCTCCACCGTCAGACCACAATGGGTTCTAGCATTTCAGTCATCATATTGCCAAACGGAGCGAGTTGTGCTTAATTTGATCCATTTAAATGAACTCAGTGCAGCCCAGCTTGGATTTATAAAAGGCCCGAAATTCAAAAATGAACTTCTCTTTGCGCAGAGGTCACTGAGACTGGCTTTCACCATTACTGGAGTAATATAGTGTTATTACAGATGAGCACTTTTTTTTCTTTTATGGGGAGGGGGAAATGCACCGGGTCAACTCCTGTTTCCAGGCTACAGCAAGGAGAGCCACTGTAATATTCATGTCATGTGGTCACATTTACTGCAGCGGGTCGAATCTACTCTGTGGGAAGCACAGCGCTCTTTATGCGTTATCACACTCGTAAGTTCCGACAGTTCAGGCGACAGCGCAACTTCTTTTTTGCAACATGTGAATTCCTGACCTTTAGTTGACTTCCTGATGTGACGCGTTAAACTTAGGAACAGGACGGGGATTCGGTACGCAGCTGTTTTGATTCCACTCGGCGCAGGGTAGATGATATTATTGTAGCAACCTGCAGTAAAGAAAAGGATGAACATTGACTAGAAACGTCATCGACTGCAAGAGCTTCATTTCATCGCTTTAGGTTTGGCTTTAATTCATTTTACAAACGCGCCTCAAAGACGGAGCTGACGCAGTCCTGCTGCTCTGCAAACTGTCGTTAAAATCAGTGTTGACTTATAATTCCAGTGCTCTGATGTAAAGCATCGTGGGAACAGTGCATTGCGCTGGAGATCAGTTTATTAGTTAACAGGTAGATTTTAAAAAAGGAATACTGACAAAATTAATTTTTTTAATTGATCAGAAAATATTATTTCACCGTATTTTTCTAAAGGATTAGTCTTGTGATGGTTTTGTTGTTGTCACCACAGTAAACCCGAAAGCAACAATAATGTCTTACCAATATGTGAATAGGAGTGCTTCCTGAAATCAAATTGGATTTGTTTAAGATGAACTTTAGATGGGATACATAAATATAGACAGTACTGTGAAAAAGTCTGGAGCCACCCCTCAGTGCTTTATATTTTGCTTCCAAGGGGCCAAAAGTTCTTGAACTTAAAAGTGGTCTTCAGCAATTGTTTTCCAGGTTTTTGAAGGTCTGTCAAAGATCTTCTTTGGACATTGAGATGAACCAGTGTTGTGTCTACACATAACAGACAACTTAACCAAAGAAAGTAAAATGTATTTTTAGGCACTTTGGAAGCAATCAGAAACTTTTTTACTGTCAGTCTGTTGCACAAAGCACAACTGAATCTATGCCAAAATGCCAAAGATCACACAGTTTGATTTGCACCAACAAGTTGATTCCCAAAAACTTGGCATACCTCAGCATACTGTGCAATGTGTTCTTACAAAATCTGAGGAAACTGAACAAGTGTCAGACCTAAAATCTATCTGCAGCAGATAAAGTCACGTACTTAAGAAATAAGAAAAAAATCCAGCAAAGACCTGATGCAGGACCTGAGGGATGCCTCTGGCCCTTCAATTCACTGAAGCCTCATCAGAAATGGTCTCAGTGGAAGGGTGGCTGTCAAAAAGCCATTCTCAAAAAAAGGGAAACAGGGGAAAAGGTATGCCACATTGCACAAAACTAGACTGAAAATCAGCAGCAACAGTTCTGATGGAGTGATGAATCCAGATTTTAAAATTTTGATTCAAATCCTCATCAGTATGCACGGTGGAGGTCAGGAGAGTGGTACAACCGTGTCTACAGTCCCTGTAAAACATGGTGGAGGTTCTGTCAGCGTTTCGGGCTGCGTTTCAGCCAGTGGTGTTGGAAATTTCTTAAAATTGATGGAATTATGAACGCAGAGTTTGATCCACCAACATTTGATCAGCAATAGCTTCATTTTTCAGCATGACAGTGATCCCCAAAACACTGCACGTCCACAGAGATCCTTTGTGCAGTTGACATGCTCCTTCATTACACATCCACTCTGGATTATTTTGAGCTAATCACATACTTTTCCATCAAATATGTCTCAGTTCACAGGTAAAAACAGTCCCCAACAAATACACAATTTCCACCTGATTCACTGAAGCCTACAGTTCCTTGCTGTGTTAAGAGATCATTTAGTTTATGTTGAAAAGAAATCATACATGCAGTGATGTAAAGAGCCTAAAATGCACGTGTTCACAGGAAACATGGATTTGAAAACAAAAGACAGCTTTGCATTTTAGAGCACATGCCAGCGAGTTGCTTAAACTCTGCTTTTTTTGTCTTACCTAAGAAAAAAAATGAAGCACAGATTTGGAAAAAAAAATAGACAAAGACAATTTTTATTAGATGAGACAGCACAGTGACCCAATCATAGTGAAGTTCAGTGAATGTGATGTGTTGAATACCCTCAGTGATATTATACAGTAAGCTCTGGACAGATGATACAGTAGTTTCTTGCTGCCTCAGGGACACCATACAGCTGGAAAGTTAAGGCAATCATAGGAAAGTGTCTTGATGTCAGTTTGATATTTTTTTTTGGTGATTTGCCACTTCAGACTTCATAAAGGTAGACTCATTTCATCTGACACTCCAAGTAGGTTAAATCTTACTTGTGGGTAGTGTTTGACCCAGCCGTCCGTGACTTTAGGCTTTGATTTTTCTTCTCTTTGATGAGTTCACTCAGTGATTTGAACGCACGCTCAAACCTACATTCACCTGACAGTGGGAACTTTAATTCTTACCTGTTGATGTCTCAGAAATAATAAGTGTTTTTGTTTGGTTTTTTTCATTCATTATTTCGGCCGCTAAAAGTGGAGGTAGTTTTGTGTGAAATGAACCTCGGCTGCAAAGATAAGGGAACAATTTGGGCTGTGTCAACTATGAGATATTTGTGGAAGCTAATTAAATTCAGTGTGAACATGAGTGACTGTGCAAGTGAGGTACAAAGATCTCTATTAAGATATGAGGCACTACACATTATTTTTCTTGTTTACGCACACTGTTAAAAAAAATCTTGTCAAATTGCAGAAATATTCTATCAGAAAAATTCCTTTAAAAAGAGGAAATTTTCTATTCCATAAAAAATTGAATTACTCCTCCAGTTTCCCCCCACCGTCTAAAGACATGCAGTCTCTCTGCGACAGGGTGGCGACCTGTACAGTGTGTACCTGCCTCTTGCCCTATGACAGCTGGGATGAAAAAGTCACAAAAGTAATTAAGGGTTGTTGTGACCAATAACGTTGCGTAAGGTTGAAATTTTGAAAGTAAGTTTTCAAAGTATTACAATGAGTGCTCTATCAAGGGTCAAGATAAGATAACTTTATTGTTTGCCATGGGAGAAAATGGGACTAACACAGAGAGACAGACAGCCAATCACACCTACGGTCAATTTAGAATCGCCCATTAAGCTAACCCCAGTAACTGCATGTCTTTGGGAGGAAACCGGAGTAGCTGGAATAAACCCACACAAACACAGCCAGATGGTGGATTCAAACCCAGGACCTCCTTGCTGTGAGGCAGCAATGCTCACCGCCATGCTGCTTCGCTCAACCATGTACAACAATTTGGCCAATTATCTGGAATCATTATCTACACTGATTTCAGGGGTCACCAGCACATAAAAAAACACTTTTAGAATCACCTTTCAAATTTGATAAAAATTGACACCCAAATGTTTTCCTAAAATGTGGTTTTAAAGTTTTTATTTTTTTCTTAGCCCTGAAAATAATACTTCTACCAAGATCTTTGCCAGAGTTCAGCTCAGGATTCTTCATCTCTCGCTCTCTCAACAAAGCCTTTGCTCGTCTACCTCTCGAATCATTCTTATGTGTGTAGTGCAAATTATATGTCTCACTTTTCCACACAGATCACCAAATCCGTTTTTATAAAGTGTCACCTCATCTTCTTCTTTTTTAGATACAAAATGTGCAAAGATCTGTGCATGTACATACATACAGAAGCAGCTTTGTCTGGTTTGCATACTTTAGGCTGGAGAAGATTCTTTAAAATTGAATGAAGACTTACTATAACTGGGGTAGCTGCAGGATGAATACTCCTGAATCTCAGGGATACACATTACATTAAGGATCTGAGGTTGTACACTCAGAGGATCACAAAAAAAAAAAATATCGGCCATCTACAGCTGGAGGCCTCACCTGGGTGTGCTTTGCTGATAACAGGCCAAAGTAAAACCAGTGACAAGTAATTGTGGGAGACAGTGATCAGGAGCTAATCCTCGTTACCATCACACTCATGACCATGGGAGAAACGGCCAGAGGACTGAAACTGGAGCCCAGCTGTGATGATGTTAGTGCAGGGCTCAACCTTACTATGTATAAAGGCCCCGGGATGACTTTTGTCGTAATTTGCAGCCTTATAAATAAAACTGAATTGACTTGACTGTCAGACCAGCTGTCTTGAGGAGCCCGTCTCGGCTGCCAGGATGAAGCTGTAAGCACTCTCCCCAGCACCCCTCCATTCAGACTCGCCTGCAAGTTGACTCTATTTATTTCTGATGATTAATTGCTCCAATTGTGATGACAGCACGTGTCGAGTGCGAGGTGTTCTCGCTGAAACTGGGCTCAGAGGGAGCAAAGCAACAACAGCGTGCCACGGCGAGCACACACACCTGCCTTTCTCACCTTGTTGAGTCACGTTGCCAGGGGACTAAAGACAGCTTAAAAGGTGAAAGTCATCTCTGCTGAACGTCTGGAAATAAAAACATTTGTCTGTACAGTGGATACGAACAGTTCAAATTGTAAAACATCTTTTCTTATGAGAATAATCAAAACCAAAGTAAAGTCCTTCAATAATTCAAAATAGAAATTTCACAACCTGAACCGTCAAAACTACCAGTTATGTTTCATAAACAGTATTAGTCAAATAATGATGAAATCAGAGTATTAAATTAGCACTTAGCATGACAGTTTTTGATTAGCATGAGCTAAAAATTGAGCAATGCTGAAGAGCAATGCTCACAAGACTCTGCAGCAGTGTTTCTCAATTTCATCTAAGTGAGCGCTGATTTGAAAATAAGTTTAGAAGTTCAATGCAAAATGTGATGGCAAGCACTGGCTAGAGCATATCAAAGCAACAAGTGGCGATACAATCACACAACCGCATCCAACAATGCAGACAACAGCCTCATTCAAACAATAACACGACACATGACTGGATGTCACAAATCGAGATGAAGACGCCGACCTCTGGCGCATCCTTGCTTTCTTTCAGAGAATGGAAATCTCTGAAAATAAGCCTGCTATAAAACAATGATCTAGCCTACTGAAATCTATAATTAGGATACATAAGTGGATGTACAAGGCAGCATGGTGGTGTGTTGGTTAGCCATGTTGCCTCACAGCAGGAAGCTCCTGGTTTTGAATCCACCTTGGCTCGGACCTTCCTGCGTGGAGTTTGCATGTCATCCCTGTGGATACCAAAGTACCGTTTAGTAACTAAAAAGGTGAAACAGCATTACATTTGAATATTCTCTGGTTCTTTATTGTGTCTTTAGATTTTTAACCATCCATCCATTATCTTCCACTTATCCAGCTCAGGGTCACGGGTGGGGGGAGCTGGAGCTTATCCCAACTGCCATAGGGCAACAGACGGAGAACACCCTGGACCGGTCACTGTCCTGTTGCAGGGCTCGCATCAGCTGGGTCAACAGGATACTAATATATCGGCAAGAACGCTTCTTGAACTAGCTGCTGTCAAACACTGCTGTTTGCTGCCTGGCAGGAAGTCAGTGTTTCTCAGTTTCCCTTTAGAAACATCTGACTGCTATTTGTGGGCTTGTCTCACCTTAAGTTCAGCTATCTGAAGCACCAGTAATTTAAAAATGTTGCTGATTTAAAGTACTCTGTAGTGACATATTACCTCAAAACACTGGTCATACAACACTGTCTTCATGTTCAGTGAGTGTTTTCGTCCACAGAGGGACTAAAGGAAACCGCGGGTAAATAAATCCAATGGCAGCGTAACTCTAACTTAACACGATTCAGCAGCTTGAAAACAGTGAAAGCCTATTTTCAGAAAAGCCGAGTCAAATGGCTTTATTTTGCAGTGTTCCACAAGTGCGCAGTGTCCTCGTAGATAAATTCATGACCCGTCCTTTCTAATGAAAGCGCTTTGCGAAGATGAGTCAGATGCTGCGTCTCTGCTGGAGCTATTGTTCCAGTCACAGTTTCCATTACACAGCACAGCAACTGGCACTTCCACCACACGTCTTCTAGCAGGCTTTGTGAACCTGCATTCACTCACTGAAGCCAGTTTATTTGGCAGTCCACTCAAAGAGCGTGCTTTATGAACCGACCTCTTTAAAATGAGTCTTTGTGGAGTGTAAGAGTTTTATGATATAAATGATCTAATGGTAGAACAGCGGTGAGTAAATGATAACTAATCGTCAGTGTAAGTCATACTTGGAGAAGGGCATCAGATGCTGCTTGTTTTTACTTAAACCTGAGGCGTCAGTGGTTATGCTGTACACGATTTTTATAGATGGCACCTGCTTACCGTAGAAAGGCATATTATATGTGATTGAAATGCTATATGCAGTGACATGGAGACATGGAGTCTACAGTGCTGTGTGTGTTTTAGGATCCATTTACATACAACACACGCTCTCTGTGATTTGCCTGATACTCCACACAGGCCACAAGCTGCTAAAAGCGGCACTTCGCCGCTGCTCAGCTGCCATCCTCTGGTTTGATAATAAACACAGTAATCTTGACATGAATTGTTAGGTAGAATAGAAAGTGAAGCATGCGGTCAGTGATTGGTGTGTGTGTGTGTGTGTGTGTGTGTGTGTGTGTGTATGTGTGTGTGTGTGTGTGTGTGTGAGGTGGGCTGGAGGGGTGATCCAGTAAGAGGTACACACATACTGTCCACCTATGCTGCATCTTGACAAGGACCGATAGGAGACTGATAGAGAGCTATTTTTTCTACTTTTCCTGGCTGGCAGCAGTGCAGCAGTTACCTCCAGCTGTGTTTGTGTCATTTGTTCATTCTTCCACTCGAGTATCAAAAGGCACAGCCGGGAGTCGGGTCAATAAACATGCTGACTTATATGAATCTTCTTGATGCTATACGAGCTATAAAAACACGACTTCCACGTGATTTTTTTTATGAACACATAAATCAAGGACGTAGGATTTTATGATTTCCTCTCTCAAGTAGCGAATGATGGCACATACAGTGTATTTTAAATCCAGGTGATTTGCTCATTAATAATACATGACACTGAGTAGCATTTTTATAATGATTACCAGCTTTTTGTGGTACAATTAAGGATAATATGAATAAAGGATTAAATTGTAAATGCCGTGGGGGTTTTCACTGACTTGGCTAGACTTTAGTTGTCATCGATCCAGGCAACTGACTAATTCAAATTTATTTATTTATTTTCTTACAGAAAGCTCACTTCTCAGATCATTTAAGAGGCAATAGAAACAAAAATATCTTTCTTCTATTCTGTGAAAGTGTACTAAATCTTTACAAGCCTGTAACGAATTACTGTGAAGTGGATTTTTTTGGGATCTTTCTGAGACCTTTTTTATTTCTGATTGTTTATGCCAAACCACGAGGTTCACCACCACTGAAGTGTGTACTTTCAGTCTGTTTCATTTTCAGAAATCAGGCTGAAATATCTCAACAACTGCTGAATGCACTGGCACAAAATATTCTGCAAATGATCGCTTGCTGTTTTGATTCCCTGACATTTCCACGAGCACCACCGAGTTGACATTTAACTTTTTGAGTGAAAGCTTGAAACAATTATTGGATGAAATTTTCAGCTAGCTCTATCACCAGGTCTGCTTTCCCCCTGTACTTTTAGCTTTTTTTAGCTGTACTTTGTGTTTTGTGCTAGTTAGCAAATGCTGGCATACCAACCTGTTAAACTGATGTGATGAACTTGATAAAAATCAGACCTACTAAAGCAAAAATGTTCCTAAATAATAATAAAGGAGGCAATGAGGGATCTTCACACTCATCTTGTTTCTGTCTACACTCACTGGAGACGTTATCAGGTACACATTGCTCATGACAGGTTGGACCCCATTTTGCTTTAAGAATTGCCTTAATTCTCTGTGGCATAGATTCAGCAAGGTGCTGGAAACATTCCTCAGAGATTTTGGTCCCTACTGTGTGGTCCTTCTTCAGGAAGTGCATTTGTGAGGTCAGACACTGATGGAAGCCCAGCTCACAGTCTCCGCTCTAATTCATCCCAAAGGTGTTCTATCAGGTTGAGCTCAGGACTCAGTGCAGGCCAGTCAAGTTCTTCCACACCAAACTCTCTCATCCGTGTCTCTATGGACCAGCTTTGTGCACTGGTGTGCAGTCATGTTGGAACAGGAAGGGGCCATCCCCAAACTCTTCCCACAAAGCTGGGAGCATGAAATTGTCCAAAATGTCTTGAAATGCTGAAGCATTAAGAGTTCCTTTCACTGGAACTAAGAAACTGAGTGTAACTCCTGAACAACAGCCCCCACACCATAATCCCCCCTCCACAAAACCTACTCTTCGCACAATGCAGTCAGACAAGTACTGTTCTCCTGGGAACCACCAAATCCAGACTGATCCATCGGATTGCCAGTTGGAGAAGTGTGATTCATCATTCCAGAGAACACGCCTCCACTGTTCTAGAGTCCAGTGGCAGCGTGCTTTACATCGCTGCATCCAACACTTTGCATTGTGCTTGGTGATGTAAGGCTTGGATGCAGCTGCTCAGCCATGGAAACCCATTCCATGAAGCTCTCACACACTGTTCTTGAGCTGATCTGAAGGCCACATGGAGTCTGGAGGTCTGTAGTGATTGACTCTGCAGAAAGTTTGCGACCTCTGTGCACTATGCACCTCAGCACCCACTGACTCCCCTTTGTGATTTTATGTGGCCTATCACTTCATGGCTGAGGTGCTGTCGTTTCCAATCACTTCCACTTTGTCATAATACCACTAACAGCTGACTGTGGAATATTTTGTATTATGTAAATTTCATGAATGAACCTGTTGCACAGGTGGCATCCTATCATGGTACCACACTGAGAGCGACCCATTCTTTCACAAATGTTTGTAGAAGCAGTCACAATGCCTAGGTGCTTGGTTTATACACCTGTGGCCATGGAAGAGACCAGAACACCTGAATTCAATGATTTGGATGGATGAGTGAACAGATGACAAGAAACATGCTCCTCTCATATTTTCAAGAAATGATGCAGGATTTGCATCTGGAATGTGAAATAAAAGTGTTTTGATTTTTTCTTTGCTGTTTTATTTATAGTAATTTATTTAAGTAACACCAGTTTAAAGAACAAGTAAGGTTTTTGTTAAATAAGTGATGATTCTTCTGTTGTTATCCCCTTGGCTACAGTGTTCTGTTACCTGGGTGCATCCAGCAGGTTCTATCAATGATTAATGTCCTCTGTGGTTTTCTCACTTGATACTTTATTTCCGTGTCCCCGGTTTGTACGATGAAATTGGTGCTGTGAATTAAAGCCAATCTGTTTGGCAGCTGGTAGCTGTAATTCTCATTACGTTGGCAGAATTTGTACTTGCCGCTCTTCTGAAAACAAGAATGTTGTTAATATACTGTCTGACTTCTCAATGAAAAATTATTTCAGCCATTCACCCTAGTTGCACTTTGTTGCAAGTAGATTATTTTCACCTTGCTGGAGTGTCCTACTGGGAGCTTGATGGAGGTCTCCACACAGATCGATGGGAATGTGTTTCTGTGGTGCTGATGCTCACTGTGGGAGTCGCTGGCTCCGGAGCCGGCTGGTCTGTTTTCAATGCTCAGAGGGTAAACTGTGTGCATGAGGTCCCTCTGTGCAGCACAATTTGGCCCTGTAGCTTTAGCCTAAAAAAACCCCCCTGCAAGGTATTATTAGTTCCAAATAAAGAACGGTAGTATACCCAGTCTGCTTATTTGTGAGCAGTTCTGTTCAAACAGCGGAATTTACAGTCACTGAGCAGAGATCTTCCAGTGTCTGAAAAAATACCACTGATGATGTCATCAATACGTGCACTGAAGATAAAAGTAAAGCTATCTCTGCTTTTAGCCCCTCTCACGGACTTGGTGGATGCCTGGGTAGGCCACCTTGTATTTCCTGAAATGGTGCCCAGAGCACAGTTAGGACGTTGTTGTCCTCTTGTTCAACAGAGGCTGTTTTACTGAGGTGAACAGCAGTAATAAGCCAACAGTATGTTTCCAGGTTAAAAAAGCAACAAAAATATCAATATGTTAATATGAATCCTGATGCTTCAGTATCTTACTCCTGTAGAAAACAAAACATGCGAGAAGATGCTCTGATTCCTCCCTTGGTGCTTTTAGTCCACACAAAGAAATATCTACCTCGCAACAGCAACAAGCCTGAGGCTGAGGTAAGCAGCATCCAGCTACAGGATAACGAGAAGAAGTAGAAGAAGCAGCTACAAAATGTAGGGATTCTGAGAAAAACAGGCCGAACAGATTCTATTTCAAGCTTCGCTCGCCTGTGCTGCTCTTCCTGCTCACCTTCAGTGTTGGTGGTACTACTTCTCCGCATTATACCATCACAACACCATCAGTGCATGTGGCCACATTTTATAAGTTTGTTCTCATCTGAGTGACGACAGAAACCTTTACTATAGAGATATATATACTCACATTTCCCAGTTAGGGGGGCCTTCCACTCATAGTCGGAGTTTATTGGTGTTGTGGGGACTGGATGTTCCACTCCAGCACTGACAAAGCAAAATGCAGCAACAAGCACAGCGCCTCATCCAGACTTGAGCGTGGTTCAGTGAGCTGCTGCTTGATGAACCATAGTGCCTCTTTGTAGCAGGGGGCTGAGTCCAGGTGGTGTCCTTCTTAGGCAGCTTACAGAGAGAAGCCATGAATGAAAATGGGAGAATGTGGATGTGAGGGAAACTGTAACTGAGATAATCCTTATAAATTAAGGGATAAATGATATATAAAGTTTAACAAACACAACCTTTCCTTTCTCCTCACAGCAGCTTCAAGCTGAAGTAAACATCTAAAGTTTGATAGTTGTCTGTTAACAGTCAGTGAGGTGACAGTGAGACTCAAGGATGCCACTGTGCCACTGCAGTTGTTTGCCATAAAACAGAGATTTGAGACGATTAGGTCAAATCTGGAATTGATAAACCCTTTAGTAATTCAGCACAGTCTCGTGTTCCAAATTGTTTTCTTTCTTCTAAGACAAACCTGCATTTACTTAAGAGCTCCTGTGTTTGGTTGTGCTTGTGTAAGCTGTTCATTTTCACCGATGCATTTATGCGCTCCCAGTCTGAAACATGGAGACTTGGCCACTTGAAGCTGTCCCCAAAAGCAAGTGAATCCCCGTAGAGCCCAATTTCTGACATTCCAGCTTCAAAATGGACTAGTTCTTATGTAGCTCTTTTCTACTCTGAGTACTCACACAACCTGTTTACATTTACCCCAATCACACAAGCACTTCCATGTGTAACTAAGCTAAGCGCTTTAATTATCTGACATTCACTCCAACGCTTGCGTCAGAGAGCAACTTGGGGTTAAGTATCTTGCTCAAGGATACATTAGCACGCAGCCTGGAGCAGCCAGGAATCGAACCGCTGACTTTCTGATCAGTGGGTGACCTGCTCTACCTCCTGAGCTACAACCACCCTGTACACCTGTTCACAAACAGTAGAGGCCTCTTTTCCAATTACGGTCAATTCTTCTTGCTTCAAAAATCCAACATGGCAGCAGCCAAAATCTGCTCCATGATGTCACAGTGGCTGTGTCCATCGTTTATGTATTCCAGTTAATTAACATAATTACATGATAACTACTGCTAATAAATAACCCTTCTAACTAATCTAGGTTGCTCTACATGCACAGCAACTAACAGTTACAGCTTAATTCTGTCCAAACGTCCAAGTTGGAAATGAGTTTTTCTGATTTCTGCAGCACCACATGAATGCACATTGACTTTTTACTCCTGTCCGATTCTTCCTTCATACTTAACAGACAGATATGAGAGCGTCATCTAAGCATGTCAGTAGCAACAAAAGGGTATGAATGGAGAAGCCTGGGGGTGGGTCAGTAGGTGGATGGGGGGACGTTGTTTCTTTGGAGCATTTATTGGATTTACTGACAAAAAAAGAAAATGTTGTATAAAACCCTTGCTGAAGTGTTCTACATTGTGAGCTTCATCACCTGAATCCAAGTCATCTCTCCCTGCAGTCTGGGATTAAAGTGGACTGTGCAACAAAGATCTGACATTTAGCTCACGTCATCCTTTGGCTGCTGGTTGCATTTTGATCCACTATGGTCGCCCCAGGCTGTGAGTCAGCACGACACACTATACAGCTGCCAAACTGCTGGGTGTTTCTGCTTGCAGCTCAGGCACAAAGAGCATTTGCTTTTCATCTTATTGTTATGTTCATACACCGTGTTGCTGAAGTCTCTGACATGTAATTCCTTTGAAGAACGTGCTTATACTACTGCAGGGGTATTTTATGTAATTTCTCAGCACATACATTAAGAGTGCCAATGACCAATGCTACTCCACCTGCTGTTGACTCTCTCCTGCTGGACCCTGACAGTCATCTTCACTATGGAGTTCTGCACTATAATACACTCCCACACGGTCTTATCACAGCCACTTTATTCCATCTGCAGAAAGAGTGGGAGTGTGTGGTCTCCTGTATGAGTTATTGCCGCGGAACAGCAGCATGAAATCAGCGTCGGCGGCTTGCGCACAGTGTGTGGTCCGCTAGTGTTTTTGATACACGAGTAGTGTCTCTGATACTAAATGTGGGACCCCCGGAGGGTGGAATACAAATACAGTGTAAAAGCACAGTGACAGTAGAGTTACATAGGTTGGAAAAAAAAATAGCAAAACAAATAAAGCAAGCGTGATGTGGGCTACAAGTCTCACAGTACCACCTGAATTATGAACTGTAAAAAGTGTGGGTGCATGTGAACTTAGTTTGTTATGAATAGTAGGATTAATAAGGTCATATTCCTTTAATTTAACAATGAAAAGAAGTTAACATAGTGCTGCATTGTTGTAATGCAATATATGCAACTTGCACTTTTACAGAAACATGCAGGTGGCCGGCTTTCAATCCAGTCAGTCATGTAAAAGAGTGAGTGCATCCCATGGAAACTGCTGGCTTTTTGGATGCATTTGAACATTATAAGGAAAAATATCTTTTTCTATCATTACTCAAAAATGTCAAAATATGTAACATTGTTTTGTGGAAAAATAAAGAAATATCTTGGCATCATAAGCTAGTTTTGCCCATTTAGTAAAAAAAAGCTGCTTGTGGGTGTTTGTTTCAAATATTGCAATTTTCGACCATTCTCTTGTTAAAAAGTCAATTGAATGAACTCCGTTTAAAATCCATCCACACCATTTCAATATGCAATCTGGACTTTACTTCCTAAAGGGACCTATTATACTCATCCCTGCTCCATATTTTTTATTCTTGGACTCCACTCTATATGACTCACAGTTTTAAAAAAATCATTGTTTGCCTTCTACTGGTGCAGCCCCCACAGTTCATCCTCTGTCTGTAACAAGACATTTTAGCTATCTTCGTCACAGCAGGAATCGAGACTCATCAGACCAGGCAATTCTCTGTTGTCCAATTTTGGTGCACCTACGTGACTTGAAGCCTCAGTTTCCAGTTCTTAGCTGACAGGAGCGGCACCTGATGTGGTCTTCTGCTGCTGTAGCCCATCATTCAACCATTGTCAGATCCTACACTGCTGCAGTGGATCCTGGGTTCCTCTTGGTGCGCAACAATGCCCGGTCTCATATGGTGAGAGTATGCAGGCAGTTCCTGGAGGATGAAGGAACTGCTACCATTGACTATCCCCCACACTCGCCTGACCTAACTCTGATAAAACACCTCTGGACATTATGTTTCAGTCCATCCAACACTGCAGACTGTTCAGGAGCTCAATGATGGTCCAGATCTGGGAGGAGACCTCCCAGGACACCAGCTGTCGTCTCATTAGGAGCATGCTCCGACATTGTCAGGCATGCATACAAGCACGTGGGAGTCATAAAAACTACTGAGTACAATTTTGAGTTGCTGCAATGACATTTCAGTGCAATGGACTAGCCTGCTGCACCATTTTGATTTTCGAGGTGTCTTTGAATTCAGCCCTCTTTAAGTTGATAATTTTCATTTCCATCAAATGATGTGGCATCCTTTCATTCCTGACACATTACAATATCAGTAAAGATATCCAGCGTGATTTATTTTTCACATTGAGATCTGATGCATTTTCAAAATGTTCCTATAAATATTTTGAGCAGGGATTCAGTATGACAGGAAAAACGTCCCTTTTAATTAGGCCAGCGCTCAAGCATCAATTTCTACATTTTGAATTATTTGTTAGTGTGCATAAGATCATTATCCTGTTGACTTTTAGACAGATGGCCCCACCTTATCGCCAAAGACCCTTTGATATGACACAGAACTGTTAGTTGACTCAATTCATGCAAGAAGCCCAGTCCTAAACAGAGAAAAGCAAACCCAAACAGTAACACCACACTTCTGAATTGGTGTGAAGGTCTTTTTACGGTTACTGTGACCAGACGACTATGTCTTGTCTGCCCAGAGCATGCTATCCCTAGTTTCTTGCTCTTTTTTTTTTTTTTGGGG
>VUQK01040520.1:0-12263 GCA_015106715.1 Bujurquina vittata
TATATATATATAGAGAGAGAGAGAGAGAGAGAGAGAGAGAGAGAGATCACATAACTATGATTCTGTGATTATCTTGATGTAAACAGGGGTTCTAGTGCTATTTTTATTGTATAAACCACTCTTTTTTTTAAACTACAGTCTGCTTAAATTCAAAATCACTACATTTGGAAACCAAAACTATGGAATGATGGTAATACGGTAAATGGACTAGCTCTTACACAGCACTTTTCTACTCTATTTGAGCACTCAAAGCAATTTATACAACACATTTGCATTCACCCAAGCACTTTTTTTCTGCATCTATGTGGTTTCTATCTAACATTCATACACACATTCACACTCAACATCTTGTCCAAGGATTGAACCATCAACCTACTGTTTAGTAGATGACTGCACTGACCCCAGTGATTGATGGTTCTTAGAAAGCACATCCTTGGAAAGGGCATATATATGTGTGTGTGTGTGTGTGTGTGTGTCTGTGTCATTTGCCCTTTCCAAGGACATGTGTGTGTGTTTGTGTGTATTGCCTAATCTTCCTGACAGGCAAAAAAAACTAACAACATAAATAAATAATTTTGGCAAAAAAAATAGCCCTGCACTAATTAGTGACATTTGTCTATGTTTCAGTACTTACTGAACATGCACAGAGTCATTATATTCTCAAGAGCTTCAACAGAAAATCACGATTTTATGGAGTAGCTGTTAGAGAAAGAATGTGTTAAACATGAACATACAGAATTAGTAGTAATCTATAAGAAAGGTGGAGAACGTTGTCCTGTGAGGTGCAAAAGAAATAAAGGTCTCCTTCAGTTAAGTCAATACAATTTGACTTGTAAAGGAAACCATTTTATTCAGTTATATTGCTGTAATAGTGCAGCATCCTGCCACCAGTGGACACGCTGCTGCTGTGAGAAAGAAATCACTATTTGTGCTATCACATGTCTGCATAGACTTCAACTGTGGAGACCTTTCAGCATGTAACCTGTAATATTTAGCACATTTTAATTAGCGCGGAACTAAAATGTGACTGAGATACTGCTGCCGTGCAGGACTGGGACATTCCCGAAGCAGTATTCCAAGAGTTTCACTATTAATGATGGGTTATTTAAGTCAAGGAAATGCATCAGTTTATAGAGTTTTAGAACATAATAAGTAAACCTCTGGTTGCCTGGGAGAGGGGATAATAAACAAATACGCACGTCCCTTTAATTTTAAGACTCGAGTCGAGTTGAGTATCATCATCCCTTTGACTTGGTTTGAGCTGACTGTAAAAGATGAACAATATCCTTTTCACCAGAGGAGGTAGCCATTCAAACATAGTACACCCAAACCTCCCTCAAGGACCACTGGCTGGTGACACCATTCACACTTCACAGAATGGAAAAAACTCTTTTTGTATTGAGTACCAACTCTTTTGAAGATTTGGTCAAATTTTTGATGTTGGACAACCAATTCAATTTAAAAAAAATTATCACTGTCAACCTATGATTGAGCATGTATGATCTAGGAAACAACCTATTGTAAGCAGGTTAATAAAAAAAATTGCACATGCATATTCTATGGATGCCAAAAAACAGCCACAATGAGTCACATACATGTATGCATGCAGTCTACCACATATCATACATACCGCAGTCATGTCTGACACTCACTATAACAAGACTGTGACATGTGTTACTTTGCATGGGACGGCCGTCATTAAGGATCAACACTTTGTTGCTGAACTTTGTTTGGTTAAAACAGCTGTAATGGATGTCTAACTTTGAAGTGTTCCAGCTTTTCATACAATAGACCATTTTGGCACTTTTAAGTGTGACAGTAGCTAACAAAGTCCACATATGCTGTGCGCTCTGCTTTCCCTCCACACCAACAATTTGGCTAAAACAGGTACCAATGAAATTCAGATGTTTACATTGTTTACCAGAGTCTCTCAGCAAGGACAGAAAGGAAAGGTAACCAACTCATGCTGACCCGTGCTCTTGCCTAATATCACTTTGTACCTCAGTATGGAAAGTAGTTCAATGGCACACAAACATTTTTTTACATGCTGACTGAAATCATTGAAACTGAAGAGTTGAAGACCAGTTACCTTGAGCTGTTCTGACATTAATCAAAAAAGTGTGACAGCATCTCAAAGCCCAACAGATGACCTTGCTAGTTCGTTGATGATTTCTATAACACTAACAGTGTCAAAGAAATCAGGTACAGGTATGAACAAGATGCTTCAGGTTGGGATGCTGTGTGTAGTTGCCAAACAGCAGCAACCTATAAGTTTTCTGTCAGACAGGCTTCCTGAGATGTGGTCAATGTTGCTGAAAGTGTGCGTCTTAACCAATATCACAATCTTATTCTAAAAAGTTATTTTCTTGCTTAAATGTAAACAAATTGTGGCTGATAACTGAAGGCCTTGAAGGCAAACTTCTCCCAATAGTGAAAAAAAAATCCAGAAATTCCTTCTAGAATGAAGTCTCACCCCTCGACAGCCAACGTGAAACACCCATAGGCACTTATTTGGGCAGTTTTTTTGAAGCATTACCTAAATTACCTTAATTTTAATGACTAACCACTTGATTATTGACTAAAAGTGCATTTTAAAAACATTTTTTTTCCCTAGAAGTTATACATCTACCACCATCTTCAGTATTGCAGAGCTCTCCTATAAATTTCAATTTAGAATTCTTTGAATTGTCATGTCTCTCTTTTATTGTCTCTGTACTGTACTATACTTGTTTGAAGGCAGGCATATGTTAAACAAAAAGAGTACACTTTATAGTTTGAAATACAAAAAAAGAGATCTCAGAACAGCTGAAATTGAGCAAGTACGATATAAATCCCAAATCAATATAGTTTTTAATGCATTGGGCATTAGAAACATTAGCATTAGGCTTACTGAAATACACTAATGCTTACTCCAGAGTTGAAGTGTTTAGCTTCTTAATAAAAGCTAAGAACAACCAGGATATTCTTTGGTTGACACATTTAAAGTACATGTCCTTGTATTGCCTATTTTAACTTGTTGCATCACTTTTGGCTATTTTTGAGTTGATCATTTATGTTTTATGTTCATGGCTAGACAGGCTTCTGAGCAATACCAATGGCCCTTTGAAATAGCCTCATGAATCTAGGATGGGGTTAATACACTGTGATCTAGTAGGTATTATAAGAAGTGTGCGTTCTTAAACTTGAAGAAAAAATATTTAATTTGTAGCTGCTATTAGATTTATTTTGGTCTGCGCTGATAAAACGTTCTCATCAAATATTTATCAAATATTTCCCATCAAGACAAAGAAATGTATTTCCATGTTTCCATCTGCATGTTCCAGGCAGATGGCTCCATTCAACCTACTTTGCTAGATACTGGAAGTAGGAAATGTGCCTAGATTGTAATATGAACCAGCCTGCTGCAGACCAATGAGCTTCAAGTAGCTAAGAACAGAAGCACAGGCTTTAGATCATTTTCCTCTCTTGTATTATTAAGGGATACTTAAGAGGTTGCTCGGGTCACTAGTTCTAGATGGGGCTCAATGCTGACCAAAGTTTTGGCAGCAATCTTCATCTTGATAAAGGAACATGAACATAAGTCACAAATTTTTTTGTGCAAGAGACAAAATCTTTCTGCATATTATTTGTGAAGTCCTGTAATTTTACAGTCCATTTGAGTCTGTTATATTGTTAGGTATCACTTAATGGTCAACTGCTTTCAATAAAGAAAGTTGTCTGATGTCCAGTGCCACACTTGGCTATAGCAGACTACCACAGGACCGTTTAGATTTCCCCCCAAAAAAATGTAAAGATGAGATTGATTTCTTGCCATTTCTTTATTAATCTGAGTTCTTTTTATATGTTTACTTTATCACAAATAGTTGGTAGCTACTGTGAAAACATACGCATTTGTTACTGTGGACATTTATTTCTCAGTACATCTTACTAACTAAACATATTTTTTTTTCATATTTAAAAATTTGACAGTTGTTGACTTTCGTGCAGTATAAAAATTTGTAGCAGCAAAACTGGACATGATAGGTCACCCTTTATACATGCCCATTTAGATTTATTATCAATGTACCACTCTTTTTAATATTAGGCTACCTTAAAAATACTGGCATTCATGATTTTCTCATTTTTGCATCTTTAGCATCCTCTGGTTTATATATCACATTTATTGCCACTCACAGCTGGTATTTGATTCTGTCTGGTTTTTGCCAATATCATTAAAGAACAATCTTAACATATAACCTTACTTGAAGAGAGTGTCTTGGATGTTTTCCATGGTACTTTGTCCAACAAGATTTTTTTGATTTTTGAAAATATTTTCGCAAACCTCTGCCTGCACCAGTAACGAGACCCTATCGGATCAGCAATGAGAACCATGCAGTGCGTCCCTCCTTGGTAAAATTGGGACAACATGTACCTTTTATTTAAGTTAAGCATTCACACAGGGTCAATAAGAAAATCTGGACTGTTACAATAATAAAATAGGCTGTCACATATGCCCATGTAATAAGACGGAATTGCCAATATCGCCAAACACATGCCAATCCAGAAAGATTACACTGGTTAAACAGAGAGAGTAAAGTAAAAGTGGAAGTGAAAATGAGAAGCTTTTTGCTTCCTCATTTGTGAACTAAATTTGGCTCAGTGGTCACTTGTCCATCTGCTCCAAAACAAATGGTAACATGTTTAATAAGGTAACTCAAACTATCTCAACCTTCCTTTTTCTTGCCCCCGTTTTAAAGTCTGGTTACTCCTTATTAAACGGCTCCCATTCCAGTCTCTTTCCCCATCCAGCCCTCCAGCCTCCCCCTTCATCACTTTCTCTCCTGTCCTAGATGAATCTTGTCTTATAAAAGTGCCACCAGCTGCTACCATCAGTCCCTGGCCCTGCTGAACTTGGACAGCAGGTACCCTTGGGAACTGTTTATTATCCAGCACATCTTTGTATTGGATCTCGGGCCTGATCATCCTCAGACAGGCCATCTTGGTGGCATTGTCAAGGCCCGGCTGGAGCTCATAGCCAAGAATCTTTACTAATCCACTCTGGAAGGGTCTGATATTTTTGTCTCGTATCCTGTACGCCTCCACGGGCTTCCCACCATCCCTGAGACAAACTCGGCCCAGGTCTTCTCGCCGCATCCTGAGAAGAGCTACTTCTTGCTCCATCTGGGCGTGACCAAATCTCTTGATTTCCTCCCAGAATGTGCGGTTGAAGGCTTTGTATAGGTGCCAATCTAAGGCATTCCACTGGCGCAGCTTCTCCCGCTGATCATCTGTTAGTGACAGATTGGGCAGTATCTTGGCTTGTAAACGTCCAGGTCTAGCACCAACTCCAGCCGCTATAGCAGCTTTGCCCACCCAGCTTCCACTCATCAAGCTGTTACTGCTGGGCTTTTGCTGCCGAGCATTAAGGCTGAATGAAACTACAGCGTCTAGTGGCCAGCAGAGGGCATGTCTCAGTAGGATCATAGACTGGTCAAAGTACTCAGACACAAGAATCAGTCTGAATGTCTGGCGTATCATGGCCTCACCCTGTTGAGCTAGTTCCACAGAAAAATTTGCATTATTGTCCATCCCAAAGTCAAACCACAGCAGGTTGCGGGCATAGTGGTTGTTGCGAAGACGAGGGTCATAGTATTTATTAGGGTCTTCAGCAAAGTCACCCAACCCTTTTGCCTTCCGAAAGGCAGGAGCTACTTCTTTGTAATAGGCAAAGGAGGACTCAGCCAGAGCAACTGGGTCCCTGATGATAGAAAAGTAGAATGTGTCTGCAGGCATCACTTTCTCCACCTAAGAGGCAAAAAATAGAACAAAGTTACAAATGATTATTCAATTCAACTACTGCGCTAGTATATTGTATTTTCTTTGAGACCATAAAGGGCCAGCTATCCATTTTAATTACAAACCTAACAGAAGCTCCCCTGATGTCATTCTTATTCTGGGATAGCTGAATCTAGAGCTAGCAGACTGGTGGCTAAGTGGATAACAGTTATTAAAAAGATGAGTTTTAAAGTCTGGTTATTCCAATACCTTGTTGAGGTTTTGGAGAAACACTACAGGCTGGCGTTTAGCCAGCACGGGAAACGGCACTAATGAACAGCCAATCCCACTCTGACCTCCCCGAGTGCTGGTTGGTGAGACGTAAGTTCAGAGCTATCATTTTCCAAAAGTTACAGGTAAGGACTGACTCTTTAAAGTTGATGACATAAGCATAGATCTGACAAAAGTGACTGTGGTCTGTTTGTTGACTGTATCATTTCCTTTGCGCAGTACTGAGCTCCTTGAGAGGTCCTTGTTTCTCAGTTCATGACGATAATTGTCTGCTTTTCGTGCAATATGAGAAAATTTCTGAATGAACCACTATTAAGTGCCCAACGGAATGCCTTCTATGTATTGTTTTGATAAGGGGTGCTCGAAAACTTAATTTCCCCCTACTGGGATCAATAAAGATGTCTGTCTATCTGTCTATATAAAGTGTTGTTACAGATTCTTGTTGAGAAGTTTAAACTGGGAGTCTTCATCCCATTATCTCGTTATAGAATGAGGGAGGATATTGCCATATCAAATCTGCATATTTTGCATGTTTTTTATTGTAGTTTTCTTTTTTGTTGACATTGCTTAGAATAATTCTGTAATTTACCTATTTTACTTTTGATGTATTTTCTTGTAAATATTCCAGAAAGTGTTTGTAGTCCATGGTATACTTACAAGTGTACCACGGACCACTCTCCTTGTGATTTGTATTGCAGAGATCGCTGACGCAGGTACATCACTATCGGCGAACTGTTTTGGCTGGCAGCTGGCTCCAATGCCCTGGCCCTCTCGTCTCCATCGGCACCCCTCCCCCCCACACCTACCTTCCTAAGCTGTCATGGCTAAATGTGCTTATGCTTTTGCGGGGTGGTTATTTGGACTCTGGTACTGTGCTCACATCTGAGCATACTACGAGAAAAAAATTTTTAACCTAACTTTCCTATTGTTGACTTTTTTCAATTTTTTCAATTTTTGGGATCATTCAGTGGCAGCGCCTGATCGGCTGCGGCTCGGGAATACCACCCCCCCCGTCTGTTTGCTTATGTGTGTTATCTTGGATGGCTGTTCTGACCATATTTCGTTGTATGTAATGACAATGACAATAAAAGCTATTCTTCTTCTATTCGTCTTCTAAACTGAAAAAGAGATAAAGCATAACTCATGCAGCACCCAAAGCAAATGTAAAATGAAACGTACCAATACCAGATACCAGAACAATATCAAAAATAGAATTCCAAGAACAAGCATAAAGACCTTCACAGGTAATACTGCAAGGTCTCAGATCACTTCATTGACACTATACATAATTAATACTAAATAGACTGAATTGAAACATAGTCTCAATGTTGCTGAGCTTTCTTAAAAGCCTTGTTGGAATTATATAAACTTTTACTATGGTTTCCTATGAGTTATCATATCTAATGTTTTCATAAGTTGTTTCTATATATTAATGTGGTTTTTTTATTCTGATGGGTATGCTTGCGATACTTTTAAAGGAGCTTTCAAAGGAACTGCAATCACACACACACACACGTCCCCCACAGCACACAGACACACGCACAGGTACACGAATGCGCACACATGTAAGTCACGTACGCCATGCACATGCACGTAAGCACATATCCATATATGGTAAATGAGAGGAATGTTGCTGACTGTATGCTGTAACTGGAGGTTTGTGGTCTCACGTGATTTTTATTGTATGCATGTGTGAATAAAGGCTGCAGGGGGCAGCGGCTCGGTGAAGATCCCTCCTGTGTCCTGAGGGACGCAGAGGACGGCTTCCCTTGCAAGTAAAATAAGAGTTGTGCCTTTGTTCCTTTTTTGTTATAAAATGATCTGAACCTATCAGCCTCACTGGCTGTAAAGACATTTCTTCACGTTATTTATCTCTGTTAGCATGTAGCACATTTTTCCTGAATCAAAGCTAATCAGAGTAAACTTGACTTTTTGGAAGTTGGGGTGGGTTAAAGTGAAAGGAGATTTTTTTAAAAAATTATAATTGAGCAAATGAACACAATTCTGGCTCTTTAATATGTCCAGCCATGTTGGAAGCCAAATGTTGCAAGAATTTTGACAGTGACGTGCAGAATAATGTATCCATAACAAAGAATGTTCAATCATCACTGTCCCACTGTTAGCCTTCTATTTTACCTCCCCCTCTCCTCTTATAAATTACTCACCTCCGGCTTATTAAATCTCATATGATTCCCCATGATTTGAAATTCCGTGGCTCTGGGACTTCGATAACCTTTGACTCGGTGAGCATTGAAAGGGAGTGGGTAGCCCAGCTGGTAGCCCAATGGAAGAGCAAAGCGAAGGTTGCGCTCCTCTCCAAAGCGGTACAGCATGTTGAGTACTGTGCTGCTCGCTGTCTTGTGGGTCTTGAGGAACATGATGTGAGTGTGGGGCTGACAGGAGCCCAGAGCGGGCCCGTGGGCATCAGGGGATGAAAAGATGGAGTGAGCAGCTGGTTGGACACTGCTGCAGGACATGTGGAAAGAAAGGAGCATTTGTGGGAGTTAAACCGTTGGAAATAATTATTAAATATTTATTTAAAAAATCTCTGGTATTTGACTGTGACTCAAGTCTAGCCATCCAATTGACATCTCTGCAATGTGTAGCACTCCCATTTTAAGTCATACATGCACTAGAAAATAAGCAATTTGTCCCTCCACATCAGAAATACAAGACACTATCCAAACAGCTTACAGCAGAGAGTGACAGTTTAGTTCCTGGGTACACTTTCACAGCACAGTTACTAAAGTTTCCTGGCCCCTTAAATAATTGCAAAGATAAAATGTCTGAAGCATAAACCCAACCTCTTAACTCATTAATGACTGCAAACCTATTTTATAACTTGTTTTATGACCCTCTGGATGTTTGTCTTCTAGCTTACCACAGAGCTGATTTTTAAGCAGATTTTATATAAACTTACAGACATGATTGACACAATGTTTAAAGAAATTAGCAATTTGGGGATTTAATTTAGGACAGGCATGAATATTCTAAGAAAGGAACAGTAGGAATTTCGTCATCGTTTCTTCGTCACTAACTGCAAACTGGATGAGAAGAATGTTATGGTGTAGCATTTGTCTTGCCACTGTGACTAAAAAGCTGGGGGGGGAAATGACACTGACAAATGCAGCATTTTACCAGAGGAACACTTTGTAATCGCACACTTTTAAAACTTTGAGAGAAGACATACTAGGTTTAAGGCTAATATATTCAGTTCCTGTGTCATTCAGCTCCTCAGTGATAGTCACATGGTGGGCAGAAAGCTGCAAGCTGAAAAGTTGACAAAGCGAGCTCACACTGCAAATCTGCAAGTGCTAGTGGCCATAAGAGGATTTCCAAGAAGCAGTCCGAAATAAGCATGAGTACTGTGAGAAGTACAATCCTTGAAAAGGAGACAATGTGGCGTGAATTTAAAAAAATGTAGTTGCTATGTACTTGAAAGAACAGTGAGCAGTAGTTTGATTCAATGACAATTTATCCTTTGAGGGCTGTCAAGTCTGACATTTAGAGTGCTGTCTGTCTTCACAGTGATAACCTACGGGGGAGCAGAACAGCCACAGCTGGTCACTTTGGCCACTCTTTGCCAAGCTCAGATTGGATACCATGCATGACCAAAACAGCCTCACAGCAGTTTCACAGACTACCCTCCAGCACAGACACATATGTAAAGCCATCAAACACACAGCTACAAGTAGAATAGCTATTGTTGGCAAAGGTTTGACATTGACTCTTTCAGAAGTAAAGACACAGAGGGGTTCAGCACTCTAAAAAATAGTTTGGGGACAATTAAAAAATATTTTGAATAACAAAATGTTTCACTGTCATTTGCAAAACACTGCATTCTGCTTTCCCCTTTTCACACAGTGGAGTAAGTTGTTTGGAAAGAGGGTTGCATTCTGCTGAGTGAAAAGCTTTGTATGTGAGGAAGTTATTGTAATTAAACACAAATTAGTAATGCTTAATTAATGTTACCTTGGTTGTGTCAGTGCATGATTATATTGAAGCTTCTATCTAAATTAATTTTTATTTCACCCGTCACATAAAAAAGCATGTATATAAGCACCAGTCACATTTTCTGGGTGTCATTGGTAGTGTCAGTTTGTGGCATTTGTGCCTACAGAGAGGACTTTTCAACCACTGTGCTCCCGTTTTGCAGACGTCCAAAATCATAACTGCTCGAAATAGATGGCACCAGGCATTGGTCAATGCGAGCTGGTTCACAAGCCAACAGGGAAGGGCCTGACAGCAGAGTTCACCAAGAATGGGGGGAAAAAATGCAAAAAACCTTAAAAAAATAAATTAAAAATTAAAAAAATAAATAAACAAATAAACAAAAAATATATATATATAAAAATAGAGCATGAAAAGTGGCTACAGTGGACACATTTCATTGTTTTTGGCCTGTCATGTCTGGCAGTTTTGCAATCAGAATGATGATCTGCACTGTTGTACCAAACATATTTGCTTTTACCAGAAGAGCTCTATAAGTTGTATACAGGCTATTCTTGTTAATTTTTAAATTTCTTTTTATTTATTCTTGCCAGATCTGACGAGCAGGAAGGAAGCGAAAAAGAGGGATAGAAAGAGAAGAGAAAAAAAGGGAGGGGGAGAACAAGAAAGACTAGAAGATAGATATATAGAAATATATTACAGCCGGGACTTGATTAATTACAAAGATCGCAATTAATAAAAAAAATTCAAAGTTAGGAGCCTTTGTATTTACATGTTTACAGCACGCCTGTAAATCTGATGTACAAGCAACAACAACACATCCGCAAACAACAACGGTGTGCGATGAAGCCGCTTCTCTTGGTCCACTGAGGGACAACTGTAGCTTTAAAAAACGTTCTGATGGGAATTTCGAAAAGACTGCTGTTGTATACAGTAGTTGAAGCTACAAATGTGTGAGGAAACTGGAGTACTCGAAGGAAACTCAAATTTGGTGATAATTTGTTGGTAATTTGCTTGCGATTAATTACAGACAGTGTAATTAACTCGATTAAAATTTTTAATCCAGTCCCAGCCCTAATATATAAATATATATATATACATACACATACATACATACATAAATACATATATATATATATAGGGCAGCACGGTGGCGCAGTGGTTAGCACTGCTGCCTCACAGTCTGAATACCATCTGGAAGGCCTGGGTTTGATTCCACCTTGGCCCAGCCTCTCTCTCACTGTGTGGAGTTTGCATGTTCTCCCCGTGTCTGTGTGGGTTTCCTCCCACAGTCCAAAAACATGCACTTACTGGTGCATGAATGGTTGTCTGTTTATCTGTGTTGGCCCTGAGACAGGCTGGCAACCTGTCCAGGGAGTACCCTGCCTCTCGCCCTATGTCAGCTGGGATAGGCTCCAGCCCCCCCACGACCCTGAAAAGGACAAGTCGAAGTGAATGGATGGATATATATATATATACACATATATGTATAAATTCCCTGGTCAAAAGCTTTTGTCTCTTGCACCGATTTCTTCTTTTATCATTGTGAAGCTCTACTTAGAACCTTCTTAAGATCCAATAGTGCAAAATGCTAATTCTTGCAATTTTTTAACTGATGTTAAGATTTTGATCAGGAGTATATATATTATATATATATATATATATATATATGCAATGAGCAGTGAGCAGTGATGTGTTGGGTGTATGTGAGTGTCACTTTAGCTATTTGTGTGTTATAACTATGCAGCTGGACCAGCTCTTTATCCTCTCAAGGATATTTGAGTGTGTGTGGGAGTTTGCCCAACCGGTCTACATGTGTTTTTGTGGACTTGGAGAAGGCATTCGACCGTGTCCCTCGGGGTATCCTGTGGGAGGTCCTGCAGGAGTAGGGGGTGCCTGGCCCGTTGTTGCGGGCCATTCAGTCTCTGTACAACTGCAGTGACAGCTTGGTCCGTATAGCCGGTCATAAGTCGGACTCGTTTCCTGTGGGTGTTGGACTCTGTCAGGGCTGCCCTTTATCACCGATTCTGTTCATAATTTTTATGGACAGAATTTCTAGGCGTAGCCAGGTGGCGTAAGGCCCCTTGGTGGTCTCAGGGTCTCGTCTCTGCTTTTTGAAGATGACGCGGTTCTGTTGGCATCGTCAAGTGGTGGCCTCCAGCTCGCAGTGGAATGGTTCGCAGCCGAATGTGAAGCGGCTGGCATGAGAATCAGTACCTCTAAGTCTGAGGCCATGGTCCACAGCCAGAAAAGGGTGGTTTGCACTC
>VUQK01040521.1:0-19496 GCA_015106715.1 Bujurquina vittata
ATAACCCTTTCCAGACTGATAGATCTCAATTACTGTCTTTCTCAATTGCTCCTGAATTTCTTTGGATCTCGGCATGATGTGTAGCTTTCAAGGATCTTCTGGTGGACCTTACTGTGTCAGGCAGCTTCTATTTAAGTGATGTCTTGATTGGGAACAGGTGTGGCAATAATCAGGCCTGGGTGTGGCTAGGGAAATTGAACTCAGGTGTGACAAACCACAGTTATAGTATGTTTTAACAAGGGGGGCAATCACTTTTTCACACAGGGCCATGGTGGTTTGGATTTTTTTTCACCTTTACTACTGCACACCTTCATTTACAACTTGCATTTTGTGTTTACTTGTGTTGTCCTTGACTATTGTTTCAATTGGTTTGAGGTCTGCAGAAATGTACACATCCCAGTCCTTGTTTTCAGTATGTTCCCAATAATCAGTCAGTCTGGCACATAGGAAGGGTTTTTTAGCCACCGTATGCTTTTGCTTAGATCTCCACAGGACTTCATTCTTTCTGAACCGTCTCCCGAGCGCTTCCTACAAAGCTGGACATCAGACAGTGACAGTTCTCCCCATTAAAAAAAAAGTCTTTCCTTTCTTGTTGTTACATATCATCAGATCAACTTATCGATAAATCCCTCCTCCCCTCAGATTCAGGAGATGGATCGCATCTTCCTCAGCTATCTCCAGAACAAGAACCGTGCCGAGGGACGTCGCTCCTACAAGGCCTACTTGAGCCACCTGGGAGATATCTACAAGTCCTGTGCTGATTCTGAGAACCCCAACTGCATGGCTTCCTACATGAGCAGGGTCAATCCTAAATCGGAACCCCCCAAACCTGCCCCAGTAAAAACCTGTGACCCCACCAAGGATTCCTATTGCATGTACATGGCTTTAGTCCAGGGAAAGAGTCCCTACATGCCCTTGGCTCTCCCAGCTGCCACTCCTGCCCCTCAGTACATCCGCTCTGCTGGCCCAACCAAGGACCCCCAGTCAGGGTACTACTACTACTCTCCATCCACGATGCCTTTCCTTTCCATGGTATGCTATAGTTTTTTTCTGTGTGTGTGTGTGTGTGTGTGTGTGTGTATCTTTTTCATTATTTTGTTATCTAGTTAAACATTTGTGTCATGGCATGCAAAATATCACAATTTTGTAATTTTTTTTACAACAGAAAATCTGACAGGAATATTCCTGTATACATTTTATGTAATTTAAGAGACAGTTCTAGTTTAAACTGGTATTATTATTATTAGATAACCTAACCTCAGACTGCTGGTGAGGGCTGCACCTGAAAGCCCCCATAGATAAAATTTGCAAAACTGTATCTTTGTTGCCCCCTGTGGATGCATTTAGCAGGTGCACTAACTTTATTCCTTACAAATGTTGTCAATGAGAATACTTGTATCCATGCACACATATGTATGCTTGTATTTCATGCTTCAGGAGCAGAAGACAGAGCTGCTGCGTATCTGTCCCTCTGATGATGTGGAGTGTCTGCAGTACCATCTGAGAGCTGCTTATGGGTATTCTGCTGGCCCCCGTCCTTCATATGCCCACCTTGGCTGTGACCCCAAGAAAGATCCTACCTGCAAAATGGCGCAAAAAGCTCCCGCTGGTCTCTACATGCAGTATCCTAGCTGTGATCCACTGCGGGACCCCATGTGTGCCTATTCTGCCTCCAATACGGTACATCTTATTTGTCATATTGAGTTGCTTAAACAAATTTCAACTAGTTTTCTGCATTTAAGTATTTTAATTTGACTCTATCCCTCCAGGCTCCCTATGCCCCTAACTCTGCTGCCCATGCTGGCCCCGGATCCTGCAACCCTCTTTTGGAAGAAGGCTGCAACCCTCTTACCGCCACTAGATTTTCAACTCCCCCAGAGTCATACAAAAGTGATGAAAGAGAACAGGCTGCTGCTATCCGTGCTGCCCCCCCTGCTGAGCAGTATGATCCCTATGCCATGTATAGGGATTCTTATTCTAATGCTAACAGAGTCAATGATCCTTATTCTATGTACCGCCAAGCTAGTGCCCCAGCTTCTCCTCCAGCTACTGACCTCTATGCTATACTGCGCCAATACATGTCCCAAGCTCACACTAATGACCCATATGCTCCACGTATGGGGGCTGTTCCCGAGTCAAACTCCAATGATCCTTACTCTGCTATGCGTGATACAGCAGGTGCCATGCAGCGCCACAGCCCTCCATCCTCCAGGCAGCAGCAGCACCCTTATTCCTATCCCACGTATGAGGAACCTGCACAGGAGGAACGCCACCCTCTGGGTCCCCCAGGTAAAACCAAAGAGGGCTACGATTGCTTCATTGGTTATGACCGTGAATGCTATCCCGTGAAGCCCAGCGCCCCTCGCTCTGGAGTTCACCGCCGCATTCCTTATCCTGCTGAGGCCTATGAGCCCCACCTGAATGCTGACGGCACCCGCAACGGCGTCCTGGAGCCTTCAAACCCACACTGTGACCCCGAGTATGACCGCGACTGCCGCCTGCGTCGCTACGAACCCGAGCAGCCTCAAAGCCAGCCTGAACGTCGTGCAGAGGAGGATCACAACCAGGCGGCAGCCGAGAGAGAGCAGGCCAACCAGGACCAGAACGAAGCAGAGCCCTACCAGAGCGGCCAGGAGGAGAGTCACACGCCCTACCAGCCTCTCTCGCAGGGCACGCCCAGCCTCCAGGACATACTGAGGCTCTATGGAGACCGCTATCCTGAGCAGGATGATCACAGAGCTTATGCAGGTGACTACCGCAAGAAGTAACCATGCTAACACACGCAAAAGCATGCAGATGGACATGAATGCACAGTCCCATGTGTTCTTGTAATTAAGCCCTTGAACGCCTCGTGCTCCGAGAAACCAGTTCTAACTGGACCAGATGTGGGACACAGGTGAATTAGATGGACCCAGAGAGCAAGTACATGCATGTACATCTCAAACACAGCTTCTTGCTCTGGAAGCCTGCTAAAAACTTTGCTGGAACGCCTTCCTATAACTTTAGTTGCTTCAGGCCTTGATTTATTGCTTTTTACTTTCCTCCTTAAAATCTCCTCTATGCTTTCAAGTGTGTAATGACCTCTCAACTCTCAGCTTTGCTTCTGTATCTGTGCATTTTTAAGTGAAATACTGTTTTGTTTTTTTGCTTTTTGACACTGATGGATTGTCATTTTAATTGTTCTAATAAAAATATAGGAACGTGTTTGTTTGATTTTTAAATATTTACTACACGTTGACATGCTGATATATTCTGAGACAATCCACTAAGAAAGCAAAAACATATTTAAAGTTTGGGGTTAAATACTCATCGTGTGAACTCCCGGCAGCCCAGCCCATTGCAACATAACTAAGGGAGGGTTCAGGGTCACCTGATCCAGTACTAACTATAAGCCTGATCAAAAGCTTAAGTTTTAAGCCTAATTTTAAAAATAAAGAGTGTCTGTGTCTAAGATTCCTCACAGTGTTACTGGAGATCAAGGTAATGCCATCCAGAAAATCTAGTCAGATACCACATTTCTAAGATTTGTTGGTCTAAGTACAGTAACCTCAGTGTTATCTGAATTTAAAAGCAGGAAATTAGAGGCCATCCAGGTCGTCATGTCTTTGAGACATTCCTGCAGTTTAACTGATTGGTGTGAGCCATCTGGCTTATTGGATAGATATAGCTCGGTATCATCTGCATAACAATGAAAATGCCAGCCCGCCATCCAGCATCCAGCACCGCCCTCAGAAAACTGAACACTCTTTTGCCATGTTTCTATTAGTACCTACTCAGTGTGGGTCGACTCGACTCTGCACGAGTCACACGCCGTACACGGTCTTTTGTTTCCACTGCAACTGAATACCATCTCAATGTAGGTGGAGTCGACACAGCAACGCAGGCAGTAGTCTCTTGATGTAATTTGTATGTGACTCAAAACACAACACAACAGTGGATGAGATAGAGACAAGCTAATGGTAACTAATGCCAGTTTACTATCGTCATCATGCGTAAGTGCCCTGTACAATGTTTTAATGAATGAAGGTTATCATTGTTAAAACATGCACACTGTGTGCACATTTCAGATGACTCTCTGGTTGCAGAACTACCGGTGCAAACTGTCGGTCTGGGCATTCAACCGAGCCTCCTAGTGGTTTGTGAGCCTCCATTTTCTTGCTGTCGGTTTTTAAAATGATGCGGTTGATTCTGGCGAAGGAGACGGTCTCATGACTCAGCTAGTGACGACACTCCCTGGCCAATCAGTGGCATGCTGTTCTTCCGTGTCACATTTTCAGATCGCCTCGGAACACTTGGAACTCAGACTGAGTGGGTACTAAAAAGGTACCTGGTACCAGATACTAATGGTAACCTTTACTAATGCCTACTGTACAAACCGTGCCGAGCCAAGTCGTGCCGCACTGAGTAGGTACTAATGGAAACGTGCCATTTGTCACTCAGCCATCTGCTTTGTCACTAAAGCACCTTTCCACACTCACCACCCTGACCTCTATAAAATTGGTAGACTGGCCCTCCCTTCATACCCAATCGCTCCATCTCTGGTTTCGTTTTGTCTGTAAGACAATCCTCTCATACAAGGTCAAATGAATACACCAAGCTCATCAACCCTAACAAGTCTATTATTTTTGGCTGCAACTTTTTCAGTTATCAAACTCAAACAGATGATAGTTGACTGTTGCTCTTGCTGATAACCCTGGATCACACTAACATACATTTGTACCTACACATACTTTCTCCTATAATTCATACGCACTAATGCATAAATACATTCATACACATTACATTTCCCCTGTCTCCCTTTAATGCTAACTGATCTGACTCCTATGTTTATGTATATTTATGTGTCGTGTACCTATTCCTATGGGGGCCTCTTGGCCAGGCCATGTTTGTACATGAAAACTGGGTCTCAAACATTTTACCTGGTAAGATCGAAAGAAACTAGAGCAAGGATGCTTGGATCTACATGGTGCAGTGTACTGCTTGAGTAGAAGGAGAGAGAAGTCTGGATTGGCGGGGGTTTGGATGATGATTGAGTTAAGCCTCCTTTGTCTTTTTGTAATAGTTTTCCTTGAACTCCATGGAAAATGTCATTAGGTTGAGAACATATGTAAAATTGGACTTGGATCCAAGATGTCTACTGTGTTGAAACTACAATGAACCAAAGATCGGGCTACAAAAAGTGCATTTTAGATCATTCTTAGATTCCCACCGGCCACATAGCTGGAAACAGTCAGCTAAAGAATTTCACTTTATTACCAAGGTTGTGATTTTGAAGAAAAATCTATAGCCTATAAAGTGGAATTAAATACTTTTCATTTTGAGTTGCTCATTTTTAATATTTGACCTAAGATATGATCCAGGGTAACTCCCGCCTGTATTAAAGATTTCAGAATCTTTGCGTGAAAATGAATGATAATCCCAAAAGCTACATCTAAATATACATCTATGTTTCTCACATGATGATGACTTTAACATAGCCACCAGCAGGTACGTAGGTTCCAAACGTCAGCACGTTATGGCATGAAATTTATTATTACGAGCATCTACTTGATCTGCTTTTCAGCTCAGTTGTTCCTCATTTACTTTGTGCAGTGTATGCTGTGAGACAGGAGGAAATAAAAGAAGCACGTTCCCTCAGTACTTGGAAAATTCATCCAGGTTTTATTTTGGCTGTCACATTTAAACTTCTAGATTACTTCACTCTTTTAGGAGCCTTCCTAAGAAATATGGGGTTTTGAGCTGCAGGCTGTTTTGGTCAGATTATGACACAATTAACAGGTTGGAATGGTTGTTGTCCCAATGGTTGGAACAACAGGGCAGCAAGAAATAAATACTTTAATGTTCCCGGGCTGATGAGTAAATGAACGACAGGTGTGAAGGCTAATGAGCAATCAGGAGTCCAGAAGGAGGTGAGGACATAGAGACAAAACAAAACAGGAAACACAGCAGAAGAAAAGGAACACACACGCCTATGGCAACTCTTAAACTGTATTTTGGACTTGCAGATGTTTTTGGACCATTGTTGGTACTGGAATGTGGAAAAAGCCTGACTTTGAAATTAGAGCGTCAACTTATTTTACCCCACTTGAACTGGATGTTCTGATGCATGCACACGGCCAGTGTGACTGTATCCTCAGAAAACCTCAAAGGAAACACAGCTGCAGCGGCCAAAAGAGTGAATCTGCGAGTGAATGTGTCAGTATAAATAAATATTACGTTCATTTGACTACTTTGAGCTGCATTTTAAGATAAATTTTGATCAATTTTTTTAGGCATAATCCTACGAGTATAAAGAGAAAATGGCAGCTGCTGAAATGAAATATATGAAAAATAATTTTAAAAAGGAGGCAGAGGGTTGCAAAACAGGTGGAAGGCCACCTCCATCAGCACTGACTGAAGCAGAAGAGCTTCTCTTGGATAAATCCATAAATAATATTTTGTATTTGTCAGAAACAGAGAAAAACAAAATGAAATATGAATAAGAAGTCTTTATTTATCCTCTCAGGGTCGGATGAACTAATCCAAAAAGTAATTATAGCAAACGTTGCCTCTGACAGCTCTTCAGTCATGAATATCTTCAGGGTGAATCGGAGGATTATTTGATGGCAGGGTGCTCCTCTCCTCCAACACAACAAAGTTGCATGCTCTCCATGTTGTTACCCTGAGTTTATACATGTACTAGAACTGGGGTGCTCTCTACCCCGGGCAGGAATCCTACGATAGGCCACACTGAAATCCTTTTGGGGGTCTACCCAGCACGTAGCCATCATCTCCTGTAATTATAAAGTGAATACATTAAAGGTCTTTTAATTAAATGTGTATACAATTACCATTTGTGAAACTGTTGCTCAGGGTAGACTCGAGATACATTTGCATTTCATGCACCGAGCCAGGTCATCAACATTTGTGATTAAATTTGATGAGACAAATTAGATGCAGGACAATTTAATGCATTGTCTTTGCTATTGTGAGATGGTAATCAGTGCCTACCTGCACACAGATGCTGTGATACGACTTCCTATTCACATAATCTCTGAAGGAACAGTGTTGTTCACCCAGAGTTGTTGGTTAAACCTGTTTCCTGGAATAGAGACCTGGTAAGATCTGAACTATCAGGTGATGCACCCTAATAACCTGTACTGCAGACTCAACCCGCTCCAGAGCGAGTTATGTTCCAGATTAGAGATCAACAGGTATGACATCATCAAAAATAAATTATTCAGAAAACTGCATCACCACTTATGGACGATGCCTTGGCTTTGTACTGTGGTGCATGGAGAGTTTGATCGCTTAGGTGAAATCAGCCATTATTTTACAGTTTCAGTCTTTCTCTTATTGGTCATATGCTGCCAACACCCCCTCTGTCATGTGAACACACTCATATCTTATATGATTTTCACTCTTCCAAGTGCATGCGAAGAATAGCCCGGTGTAGTAAGTCAGAGAATTCAGATTTGGCATACTGACACTAAAAATCAACATTGTTTTGGGATAATCAGTAACCAAAGTTCAATGACATTCTGATAAAAGCCAGAGAAAAAGATCAAAAAGAGCGACTTTCTCATTTTTGGCCTCTAAGACCATTCCAAGCTGGAGTTGGATTTCTAATATTTTCAAGATAAATGGCAGATATGCCTCTTCTGATATTATCAGATACCTAATTTACTAGAAGCACAATATCCTTTGGACAAAACAAAGAAAAAACCCCCAGATAAAAGCAGATAAAGCAGAGGACATCCAGACAATAACCAGCACCAAAAGTTTGCTTCCGTTTGTCGTTTTGTGTAAAACAAGCATCAATTCCTGAGTCTGAAATATGAAGCCACTGCAGAAGTAATGGTGCTTTATGGATAAAGCTTCTGCTCTTTCTCCTCCTCCTCCATTACTTTTTTAATATTATCCTTAAAATCCTGCTCCGTTCACTTGAAGCCCACCCTTTGAATGCAGGGCTACCTTGAGCGTGAGGTGGTTCGCTTGCTGGATAAAGTCCTCCAGTATACGAGTAATGCTGGGGAGGATGATCTTCTCGAGTTTTTGCTTTGTATATTATTTTATTACCAGGGATTTTGTTGGGGTAACTTTCTGTCCCTTTCTTGACCAAACCAAGAGCACCTACCTCCGCTGGCTTATTGCATTCTCAGTTTCTGTTCCTGCATCTTTATATTTGGAGAGATTTTGTCTAATTTGGTTTTCCTTCAGTGCAGATTTGGAGATTGTCTTCTGTGTTTTCAGGATAAGTGCCCGTTCTTTCATTGTTAAAAAAATAGAATTACACAGTGAGAGAACACCCTTGAGAGCAGAGGAGAGCTGCTAATCCTCTTCGCCCAACAGGGGGCATAGGGCCTTCACCACTGGACACCATCTTTAGCTGTAAATGGTGTTTTCATGGTGCTGGTTTCTGTAGCACTTTACCTTTTACATGGTAGTGATGCTGCACAAAACCTTCTCCTTTCTCAGCTGGCACCGGCCTTGGAGGAGATGAGCCGACCTTGGTTGTTCATTTTTACTGATAATAGAATTACACAGCGAGAGAAGCTCCTCGAGAGCAGAGGAGAGCTGCTGTGTGATGGCTGATTGCAAATGGATTAAAAACACAACAGCACTATAGTGTCTTATTTTATTTTAGCAATGTTATAGCTTCTCAGAGGCCTTCAGGAGAGACATCAGAGGTCAAGTTGTTACGTTTCAAAATATTTAAAAAAGAGCTATTGATTTCATTTTTAACCTCCCTGTAAGAATAATAAATTTTCTCTCCAAATCCAAAGAACTATAAGGTTTTCGATATGAACATATAAAAATCTAAAAATAAAATATAGCCTTTCTCTTGAATTATTTCACTGTAATCAGTGAGATCCAATACAGGCCGAATGCTATTAAGAATGAATCTTCCTTTCTAAAAACCCCGACTGTGTTTCACTGACAATTTTTAGTAAAGTGGTCGCTCTTAAATTGTTTTTTTTTTAATCAGGCTAATTAACACTTGATTCAAACTTGGCATCAATTGTTTCTTCTCTGTGGATTCTTTTAATGTGGCAGATAACAAAGTTTTTAAATCCTTCTAGAAGAACTGGTAAAAATTAGCAGTGTCCCGGGGGGCTTGTTCAAGGCTATCTTCATGACCACTGAATCCAGTTAATCCATTTTGAGTCACATAATTCTTTAAAGACTGTGGATTTTGTCAAAGAAAACATCAGCATCATCTGCAGAGTAATAAAATGATAAAAAGAATTCAATTTAGAATAGAAATCAAAGACTTCTTCTTTAATAGTCCTTAAATCCTTAAATTCAGCACCATTTGTCAGCAGGCGTGTGATTAAAATTATCTGCTGTCTATACTTGTGATGATCCCGGTGGCCCAGTGCGCAGTGTGTTTGTGCTTTGTTAGGATTTTAGTTTGCCTTTGCTTCCTGTTTCCCTCGTGTTGCCCTTCCCGTCATCTGTGTTCAAGTGTTTTTCTTTTGCTGTCATGTCTGAGTCCCTGGTTTCATGGTCTGGATTTGTTCTCTCTGTGTTAAGTTTGCGTATGCATTGTGTTTTGCCACTTCCTGTTTTATTTTGACGCTCTTGTGCTTTGTATTTAGTTTTGCTTCCCCTTGTCTCAGTATAATTTTGTTCAGCCTTGCTCACCTCTTGTTGTTCCCTCTTCATGCCTTTGTGTATTTAGTGCCTGTGTTTCTCTCTGGTCTTTGTTGCGTCGTCGTCAGTGTTCTCCCCTTTGTAGCTGTGTGTTTCCCCAGTTTGTGTGTTTCCCCTTTTCTTCCGGGCTTGGCGGTCTGCCTTTCTGTTTGAGCCTTGGTTGAGATTTTGAGCTTTTGCGTTTTGTCATTCGGGCCTTCAGCAAATAAATCTGTCTTCAGTTTAAGTCCTGTCTCCTGCATCCTGTGTTTGGGTCCACCCCTCGCTACACACAGCCCCTAACCGTGGCAATATTTATCCAGATTACTAAAATATGGTGACATTTTCTTGCAGTCTTTTGGTTCTTGACCTTATAATTGCCCTTGGGCTTTCTCAAGATGAAGGTCATCTAGTTTCTGTAACTCCATCTGTTCATTTTTCTCCTGCCTGTCAAGTTTTTCTTCAACACAGAGTAACTTTCCAGAGTAGATTACTTTATATTTTTGTTCATTCCTGTTTAGCTCTTTACAAATTTTATTGTAAATTCTCTGAATGTAAATTTAAATCTATTCATGTATACCACCAACAAATTGACTGAAATATCTCCAATTATCTGTCCACATTTTCACAGTATTCATTCATATTTAATAGGCTGGCATAAAATTTCTGTTAAATATCTCCTGCTTCTTGATGCCTTCCTTACTGATTCAAAGATGAGATCAATGAAACAGTGATCAGATATGGGTGCTTTGGAGATTTTAGATTGGGAGGTATATCTCAGAATATCACCACACACTCACCAATACTCAACCCTTGATTTTCTCTGTCCAACAGGTTTAAACCACGAGTAACTCTTGCTGGCTTTTCATTGCGCAGTGAAGCTGGTTTCATTCAGAGTCACCGACAGTTTCCTAATCCATCAGTTAGACATGTTACAATAATCGGGATGCTGTCCAAGCTCGCCTGTTTGCTTTTCAACAGGTTGATCATCACTGGCTGCTGATCGCACGTTTCAATTTAAGATGTTTGCATGAGTAACTTAAAACTGACTTTATTATGTTTTCTTGAGCATAAAGTAGTCTATTAATGCCCAGGGTGCTCCGTTGTGAAAGCACGATGCTGTTGCCTGGTGGCCGAGAGATCGGCCAGATAAATTTTCTGTAACTTCATTTTTTTTGCGCGCTACTGATGTGGTTTCAGTAACAAAATTTACCTTTTTTTTCATGCTCTCTCTTTTCTCAGTGCCTCTGTGAGCAAAATTAGATGGCAGCACTTCCGGAAATGACGTCACTCACGCAAGCCCGAAGCCAAGCTGCGCATTCTGCTCGGTTTATATTCTGTGGGGAAGACGGTGTGAGGCAGACTTCAACTGAATGAAGAAGTAAACACTGGCACATTTCTCATTTCTGTGCGTGCAATAGAAAGCGATCCTCCGCCTCCGGCTCCTGAGACATTCAGATTCCCTGCATATGGACAGAACTACAACAAAAGCCCAGACTTTGATTACAAACATGGGTGTGCACGTCTCTGATTTGCTGTCTGTGGCTCAGAACACACAAAAACACACATGCACTGAAGCTGGGACTCCCTCTTGTGTTTGCTGATGTGCAGGAGGAGACGCCACTGATGCTGTCAACAGGTCCAAGCTGATTATTTGCTGAAGACTAATAATAGATTGTGCTGTCAAACCAATTACCAGCTCTCCTCAACACCCTCTATCCTGTCACCAGCTGTTAATGTGGAATTTGCAGCAGGACAGGACAGAAAGCCTTTACTGTCGGTGCATTCAGGATATGAGATTTGGGAGTGCCACATACTGAAATTATAATATTAAAGCATTCAAATTAAGCACAGCATAAAAGTATTTGTGCACAATATGAAAAAGTTGTACCATAAAGTGTCAGAGATGACACTGAAGATTTTGCAGTCCACAGCTATTAAAGTAAAATATTAAAAAATAATAATAAATAATATTAATTTGCTAGCAGGAAAAACAGCTTACTTTATGAATAGACAGGATAAATTGAAAGAGAAGGTGGATGGAGTGAGCAAAGCTCTTAGCTAGAGACTGAGGTTTGGGGAGGGCCTCGATGAGCACTGGCTACAACTTCCAAACAGATTCCCAAAGAATTCCCCTCCAGAAAGCAGTGATTACTGAGCATTGTGAAGATCTTGGAGTGAGCTTCTAAAACTAGAATACTGACGATGGGCTGCTTAAATTGTTTGATTTAATTTTTGTGAGGGAGAAGGTGAGACGATCCTGGGAAATTATGTAACGATGCAGATCGAGAAAAGCCGCTCCAAGCTGTCCCGTAGATGGACAGAGTGCTGAGAGTGAGGCTGTTAGTAATGGCATAGCTGAGGTTTGGATATTGAATATGCATTCAGCTGGAACTAAGCAGGAATTGGTGAGAAATATATTATGAACGTTACTGTGAAAGTGTGTGATAGTGCACTATGACTAACTGTGTATGTTGACTGAGACTGTAATGGCCTCAGGGAACCGCTCATGAGTCCAACTTTTCCGTGGCCTGTAGTGTCTGCCTGATGGCTGAGGCTCAAACGGGTTGAAAGCAATCTTTAGCAATGGTTTGGCCTCTGTGTTTGCAATGTTTTGGAGAGATAGGGAAGAGGCCTGCCAATTATTTTTTTGGCGCTGTTGATGATCTACTGTTGAAATGTTTTGCTAGCTGCTGAGGTGGTTAAACAACATCATTGTTAAAAGATAAAAGATTACCAGCAACTTTCCTTGGTGTTTTTCTTCAGGATTCTCAGGAAGTCGCTGTGACTTTTTGACAATGGCCGTAATGTTGGTGGACCAGGACATCATCTGCCAAGTTGTGGACAAGTCTATGATAACTTTGACTTCTTTGTTTTGTTTGTTTTGGTGTTCAGTGTCAGGTTGTTTACTAAGGATCCCGATGTCACCTTCTGGACCTCGTCTCCGTAACTCATCAGCTCCTGAAATCAGGCCGACCACAATGGTGTTATTAATGAGGCAGATGGTGGTATGGACTGGTGTAACGGTCAACTTTATTGAACCGGCACATTTTTAATAGAGCACGTTTTCTTACATGGATTGGGGGTGAATGAAGATTACTCACACTTTTTTAAGAGAAAAGATGACAAAAAGTCACGTTTCATGTTCTGAAATGTGGATATTGCCTCAGATTTAATTGCACAGCTGACTAACACTCCAGAAAATGATGCACATGATAAGTGATATTTTCTTTCCACTGATGAGAGCCAAGATTTGCAGCTGAAATGCGCACACACACACACACACACACACACACCTGGTGGATGGCTAGAAATGAACAGAAATGTCAGCATGCTGCATCACCTGAAATAAAAAAAAGGTGTTATATCTCTCACCTTGCACACAGAGCTGGCAACTAGAGCCAGGTAGAAAGAAACATTGGTTGGTTCACTTCTGCTGTCCAATTAGTGACCCAAAGCATGAATGAAGGAGAAAAATAGGCGAAAGGTAGGTAAAAACCAAGAAAAAGAAGAGGTGATGACAGCGTGTGAAAAAAGAGGGCCACAGGTGTGTGGCTAAAAAAGCTGAGTTCACAGCGCCCGGAAGTGCAAAAATATTCCCGCTCACATCAAATATTAGAATCTGAAGGAGAGATTTCTGTTCCTGTACCAAACTGTCAGCCTCCCTCCTTCCATCATCCAAGCTCTAGAAATCATACAGAAACATCCTCTGACGCTGGTGGTCGATTAAGGTCACACATGACTTTTAAATCTTGGTTGAACAAAGAAAGCCCCGAATTACTCTTTTCTGACAACTTATTGTTGTTATGCCACATTAAATAAAGCCTGCGTGTAATTACTGATTCTTTTAAGCAGCATGGGCAGTTTTATTGGGATGCTCAGTGAAGGTAAGCAGTAATTTTTGTGGTACAGTATCATGTTGTGTTGTTGTGTACTGTCTAATTATTTGCTTGAAAAACACAGTTGCCATGTAGCTCGAGCTGCAAGTGTGTGTGATTGTGTTTAATCCCTTAAGTCCAATGCTTAAAAAAAGAAGCAAAAACATCACCTGAGGAGAACAGAACACTATATGTGTGATGTGAAAAGCTTAATCATTCATCAATGAGTCGTTTTTGTGAATTTGCTTTCAAAACACACTCACTCACTCATTAGCTACGCCTTGCTTGCAGGCGATAAAGTGGCCCGAAGTGATCTGGAACGGCACTGTGCCACCATCGGTTAATGAGCAATTAAATCTGATAGGCAGGTTAATGCATATTACATAAATGGAATGGTTTTTTTTAAAGTGCCAGGTAATTTCAAATGCAACATTTCAAATACCTCAACAAAGATCCACAAACATACAAACTGTTTCTGTGCAGTTTGTCACGAAAGGTGTGTGCGTGTGTGTGCGTGTGTGTGTGTGTGTGTGTGTGCTAAATGTACAGCTGCTGTTTCCCAGGGAGAGAAAAAAAGTTAGTGTGCACTGATGGGTGGAGGGAGATTTAAGAACGACGGGACACGAGGGGAAAATGAGGTGTTTGAATTTTTTACTAATTTTGTGTCATTTAAAGGTTACATGCAAATGCTGTAGCTTGGTGCAGTTTAGCGCAGGCTAAACTGGTGAATTTGTATGATTGTGGTGAACTTTATAGATATATGACCTGTTTCTGAGTAATTCTGTTCGTCACACTGGATTTGCTACACCCAAATGTACGGTCACCAGCTTCCTAGTTCCAGGTTGGACCTCCTTTTCCTTAATTCTTCATGGCACAGATTCAACAAGGTGTTGGAAACATTCCTCAGAGATTTTGGTCAATATCAACGTGATAGCATCACACAGCTGCTGCAGATTTAATCTCCGATTCCACCACATCCTGTAGGTGCTCTGCTGGATTGAGATCTGGTGACCGTGGAGGCCATACAGTGAGCTCTGTCATGTTCAAGGAACCAGTTTGAGGTGATTTAGGGTGCGTGACATGGCACATTATCGTGCTAGAAGCAGCCTCCAGGAGACGGGTACACTGTGGTTATAAACCTGTTCTGGGAGAGAGCAGTTTGTATGAACTAAAACAGGAACAATCAAAATAAGCTTAAAGCCATTAAACCTCTGATGGTGGAGCAGAACATTCATTATGAATGGCATCTTTGACATCCAAAAATCACACAGTCTGTTGTCACCTTGACAGATTACATTTATTCATATAGGACACGATACAGGGGCATTCAGGGCAGAAAAGAAACAAAGTACATAAATGCAGTACATAAAGCTGATGCCATGCAGTATTATAGAAAGCGAAGGAGTCCTACTGTATGTTTGCATCATCACTGCGTCCTACAACCACATAAAGAAGTCAGAGCAAGACAAAGTCAGCGTTTTCCAGAGGCAGATTACACAGGCCCTATAGCTCCTGGATTACACTCATGAAGGAGCCACAATGTTAATCCCAAGGGGATTTAAAGGAAAAACTCACCCTGCATGCTGTTCAGTGTTTTTATTCATTTCTCGCCCCCAGTTTTCCAAGCTTTCTAGCAGCTTGAATTTGCTTCGGTCCTCGGTGAAGGTCATTAGAAAGCCGCTCTCTTTGAGAGGGTCAACATCCTGTTTTTCCTGACTGTCATAATTCAAGACACAGAAGGTCACTGTTGGAGAAAACCTGTGCTTTCAAGGTCAGGAATTAACTTACTGTAAGCTGTTTAGACATGAATAAATGTAACACCTGATTGTGATTGTACTGGTCGTTTGCAGTGGAGGCACTGGATCATTTCCCTTTATAGTTCTGTCATTAAGGTTCTTCGTGTTCCCTGGGGAAACAGAAATTGTTCTAACAAGGACGAGGAAGAGAAACAGAAAGGGAAATGCAGCGTGGGGCTGTCTTATCATTGTGAAGCAGGGTCGCTCAGAGACTAAAAACCATGAACTAATTTCATACCAAATTTACATGAAAATTGCTATTAATTAGTTGGAGATATTAGGTATGTTGGAAACAATTATCCGATCCACATGCAGACATTATTATGGAAATGCATTTCTGTTTCTGCTCCCTGTGTGAGGCTGTGAGTTAAAAAAAACTTTTTAAAAAAGTTTTTCAAGGCCAGATTTGTCTGTTTGTGCGCCCCACTCAAAAGTGTCCCCTTTTGTTTCCTCTGATTTGTTGGATTCTGTGTTGTGCGATGCTCGAGGGCCACGGCTCTTAGCGACGAGTGGCGCGGGGTGGTCGCATGGCGACAGGTTGCCACGACAACAACTGGTGTGATAGATGTCCCGGCCTTCTATTGTCGTCTTGGCAATGCTGTGAGTTTGTCTTACTATCCTTCACCACGAGCGCTCATTCATCATCCTGCAGCTCAGAGCGGCACATCCCTCGCTAACGGCGCATCTGATTAATATTTAATCACTTTTTAAAACATTGCCAGACGTGTGTGTGTGTGTTGTTGTCCCCCCAACTCAGTTGTGAACAAAGTAACATTTGCTCCACTCCCCACTGCGTGCCACCTTTGACGCGCTTAAAGTAATGAAACACTCTGGAAATTAAATCTGAAGGGCCATGGAAGTGGGGCAGCCACCAGCCCAGCGTGATAGTCCATTCTAATAACATTTGTCTGAATATGTAAGCGTGCGTGTCTCATTTCTGCCAGCCTGCCTCTTTCTGTGTACATCCTCCAAAGTTTCCACGTTTGGCCGTGAAGTTTGGCCATCTGGAGCATCGACGCCTCAGGTTTGTGCGTGCGTGCAGATCAGAAGTGGAGAGCAGCTGTTTGAAGCCTCAACAGATGGCTCCTGCTCTTCTCTCCTGAAACCCATCGCATCTAACCCTTTGGGAAAATAGACCTTGGCATCGGAGACAATGAGATCAGTTGTGCAGCATTTTTGGATATACTGACTGTCAGTAAACAGCCTTGAGGCCTGTATTTAGTTACTGCTAATAATAGGATCTCTGTTTACCTGCTTTTCAGCTTTATTTTATTTATCAATTACACGATTTAGACTCCACTTTATGGTGGTGCGATGTTGGCAAAAATAGTCCCATTTAACCTCCTGAGTAAAAGCATATGTTTGTTTGTTTGGTGTAGCTAGCAAAGCAAAAGTAATAAATATGCCCACAAAAGCCTTTTTGGACTAAATTAAATATAAAGTAGCTTAGCACACGTAGTTAATGAAATCATCCAGTAAACTTGTTTTTCCATCTTTAAATCTGAAGAATAAAATGTGTGAAAATACAGGGAACTACAGCGGTGTCAATGCTTTATGTAATATTTAAAACAAATGTAGTCTCTTTGACTGATCATTGATGAAACAGATGCCGTCTCACTTCTTCTCAGCTGTCATTTAAGGGCGTGTCTGTCCAGGCTCAGATACCTCCTTTGACCTCTCGATGTCTCCCTTTAACTTCTGATCTCTTGGCTCGCACGCTCGAATCCTTGCTTTCTTTAGATTCCTACTGATTAAAGTTTTTCTCCTCGTCAGCAAACTTCAGTTGGGGTCACCACCCCTGCATCAATTCAATTCGATTTTATTTATTTAGCACCAAATCCCAACAAACAGTCAACCTGAGGTGCTTTTTATTGTAAGGTAAAGACCCTACAGTAATACAGAGAAAACCCAGCAGTCAAACAACCCCCTATGAGCAAGCACTTGGCAAAAGTGGGAAGGAAAAACTCCCTCCAGCAGAACCAGGCTCAGGGAGGGGCCGCCATCTGCTTTATCTGCAGGATGACCTCAGCTGATTCACAATGCAACAGCCAGAATCCTTGCATGCAAATTTGAATATATTACAGATTTTACTTCACTCAGAATCTTTTTATTTTCACAGACTTAATAACTGTTGATGTGTTAATTTGTATTTTATTTCTTTATAAGGTTATGTTTTCTTTTTTTTGTTTTTTTTTATTGCCTTAGGGCAGTGGTTCTCAAGTCCAGGCCTCGTGCCCCCCTGTCCTGCAGCTTTTAGATGTGTCCCTGCTTCAACACACCTGAGTCAAATATAGAAGTCATTAGCAGCACTCTGGAGAACCTGACTGCACACTGTATTTTGTTTACACATGTTTTAGCCATTTTAAAGGCTCGCCTTTTGTTAATCCCGTCTGTCTGCTTCTGAGTCCTGCATTTGGGTCCTCCCTTTCCACACATGCCACATGTTCAGCTTTCGTGCACTGTAACACTACATAAATAAAATTGACACTGAAATTCTTTGGCAATGGTTTAAAAACCCTTGACTTAAGAATTAGTACCAGGTACCAGTAAACAGCTTCTATGTTTGCATCAGCTCAGAAAGCCCCGTCATCTGAGAAATCTCTGAATCTAACAGCGGAGTAAGAGGGAACCTCATTTACGTAAATTGATTTTGAATCAGTGAAACAGCAAAATTTGTGGGGGAAGTATTTCTTTCTCCATGTTTCTGGTCCCAGATGAGCTGACGAGTGTCAGAGAGTTCAGGACTCATGAGCGTGCCAGCGTTTCTCAGAATGAGATTTCCTGGCAGGAGTGGATAAAACCGACCTCTGAAAAAGTTTCAGTCATTAGTGTCCAAAGCAACAGAAATGCAGCACGTAACATCTGTTTTACAGCAGACATCTGTAAAGGCTGATGTTCACAGAATTTCATTAGGGATATTGAAGAAATTTGAACACTAGAATCGACAAATCATACACATTTCAAGATGAGGATTGTATTAAACTCATTTCAAGAGTGCATGACAAATTATTCTGATGTATTCATGCAGATTTCCTAATTATTCCCAAGTGGCCCAGTTACAGAAAATGGAGTGTTCGTAAAATACTGTTTTAGTTTTTTTTATTGGTCACATTAAACCATTAAATCTATTCTACCGACCCTTCTGATAAATGAGAAAGGAAACATGAAAAAAAACAGATTTTTAATTGTGTGTCTGCCTCAACAAGCTTTTCATATCAGAATTCATATCAGAAGCCTAATTAAAGGGCCCAACTGTATGTGATGGCCTACTGAGTGTTCTGATCGTCACCTCAGGAAGACACCCTTTATAACATCTACCTATACAATCCTTTCTGCTAGCGCTATCTGATAATGTGCTTCTTTTTCATTGTCATTTATATTTGGCCACAAAACCAGTTCTTCCATATCTGCAGCAGAAAGACTGATGATGAAAAACATCTTATGGAGATTTTTTTATTTTTTTAACTTGAAGTGAAACTCTGGACTATAAGGAAGTGGTTATTTAATCTAAATCATCAGTTTTGATTAAAGGAGGTGGTTTTTTTTAAATATAAAATATCTACAGCTGGTTCTCTGAGGTTGGCTGTTTGATCTCTTGGCCCTCGCGTCCAGATGCTGAAGAGTCCTTGAACAAGACACTGGTCCTCATGTTTCCACCAATGGCAGGTGAGTGCCTTTTTAATATCAAAGAGATAATCAGGCAGTTTAACTCCCAACTCCCAGCACAAACATGGATGCAGATGTACTATTAACGATTGCTTCAGAAAGAGTGTGAGCAGGGAGCTGGGGAAACAACCCTTCAGTGCTAATGCATTCTGTCGTGGTCCTGGGCCATCAGCCCAGCGTGTTTATATTTTTCCTAGAAAAACACAAACACACTGGGAGCCTGAGCCAGTGCGTGAGGTTGAGAGATACCAGCTAGAAATAGGGCGCACCTCAACGCACGGCCTGGGTTCTGGAACCAGTCTCCTAGAGAGGGGCTGGACTCTGTTCCAGTCTGGAGTTGCCCATGGTGAGAGGCGGCGAGCTGGGGTGGGTATTCTTATATCCCCCCGGTTTGCTGCCTGTACGTCTGAGTTTTCTCCGGTGAACGAGAGGGTTGTTTCCCTACGCCTTCGGGCCGGGGAATGGGTCTTGACTGTCGTTTGCACTTATGCGCCGAATGACAGTTCAGAGTACCCACCCTTTTGAGGACATTGAGTCTGAA